>JAAFCE010005724.1:22653095-22682442 GCA_013389805.1 Trigoniulus corallinus | reverse complement strand
GTGTGTGTGTGTGTGTGTGTGTGTGTGTTTGTGTACAGTATATCCTTATAGTGATGTATAGCCGTAGTGGAATCTCATTATACGTAAGAAACTAGAATTTTTCGTAGAGCGTAACTACGTACCTGTGGTGTTATAAGTAACAAGAGCGTACCTTTTGTTTCTTTTTTTTGAATTCGTTGTCAATTGTACCTTGCTCACGTCAAGCCTATCGCTCCCGAAAGTGAGTCCCTTGATCAGCTGGTTATCATAGATGGCCTCCTTCACTACGTTGAGTCATCTGTGTGGCTCTGTTCTCTCCATATGACTGCATCATTTATGCCTTGGCCACTTTGATTGGTGGTTAAACTAGTGAGATATACGTTATGACAGTCGTAGTATCCATGTTTAACAAAATTGTAAGGCCTTAATGCTTATTACTTCATAAGCTAAGATCGGACGTTCCAAATTTTAACGCCATATTTGAAATTAGCGCTTCTTCTTTTTCGTACTCCGCTCCTAAGTAGCAGCGCCTTATGACGTCAGATATTGGACCCGATGAAGTCCAAGAAAAGCTCCCCCTACACTCCTGCTTCACTGCTGTATTCCGCTGTCAACTTCAATGTTGCATCGGATGATTTGGATAGCCATTAACATGAAAATAGTGTTTGTTATCATTCTCTTTGCTAACGTAATGTGTGGATTTGTTATCGACGAAAAGTTTGTAAATGATAAGCACACGCTTTTGCTGCAACTTCATTATGATGACAAGTATCAAGGATCTAGATATTGTCGTCTATATCGATCACGGTACTATTGCCATTGATGACATCGTTATTTTCAAAGGGGTTATTAGAGAGATGACCAAGACGTCCTTTATACAGTATCTGCCTTCATGGGATGCACAATTCAACAAAATCCCAATTGCATGTCTCGCACACTTTGTATAATGCTAAGGATATATGTTTATAGCAACATTTCTTTCTTAGAGATGAAGTCTTAAGGCAGTTGTCAAAGTCTCACACAACTGACATTCACGTAGTCAACAATCGACAACTGAAGTTGTTGATTGAAACTTGTAAATTTACAATTGGAATCAACTTGAATGACTTGTCATCTGTAATCACTCAATTTCCAGGTGACTTTAGAACTCTTATCCCCAATGATGAGTGTTTTAAAATAACCACTTTCCAATAATATATATATATATATATTGCAGGCACGAAGTGGTGCGGTATAGGCAGTAATGCAGAAGACTATCGGGATTTGGGGATTCATCGCGAAGCTGACGAATGCTGCAGACAGCATGACTTCTGCCCAGATGTCATCAAAACGGGTGAAACCAGACATGGACTGACAAATTTTGGAGTAGCAACTATGCAAGTGAAATATTCGTTCTTTCTTAAATACACATTTACTGTTAATAAGATGTTGATAATAATTTGACGTTTTTTCCCCGTGGGAATTGAATTCTTAGAGATATTACTGGACCCTTACCTATTATCTACTTATTGTATCTCTAAATACTTACAGTATAATTGTATTATATTTTCCTTTCTTTAGATCACACTGCTACTGCGACATGCGGTTCCACAGTTGTTTGCAAACCAAAGGTGACGATATAGCTGATATCATTGGAATACTTTACTTCAATGTCTTCAAAATGAAGTGCTTCATGTTGGAACATGATGTTCAGAACTGCACAAAATATTACGGGTAAATAATTTTATCAAATGTGTACATTTTTTAAATAGAATGATGCTGGCTGATCAATCACCTTAAATGCTGATGTTTATGACAGTGGCGCCTAGAATCTTCAGATACCTCTATATTATCCTTTGTAATATTGCAGGGAAAAAAAGCGAGTCTGTCAACATTATATGTTGGACCACAGGAAATCTAAATCTCATCATTTCCTTGATCCCGCACATTATTTTAACAATGAAATTTATAAAAGCGTTGTGTAGACTTGTAAAAAGTGTTAGTAATGTGTGTGTATGTGGTTGTTTCTCCAAGAATGCAAGCTTCTGTTTTATCATTTCTGGAGACACAAGCCGTTCGTCGAAATGGAGCTAATTGGCAATATTTCACTAGGACACTGAAACATCCTACAGAATGACGTAGGGGTGAATTTGCAGTGAACGAAACATCGTAGTCTAAAAGCTGCCACCCCCCCCCAAGAAAAACCAGGTAATGAGATAAATTATAAATTTTACCTTTCGTTTATCAGGTATATCAGTATGATCAATCACAGAGACATGGCACAATAGAACCTTTAGAGGTCGAACAGTTGACTATCCTTGAACTACTAAGAATTATGTTCTGATTTACAGATATGCAGCCATTTTTTGGGATCTGTTAAGGGGTAATGTCTAATAAGAGTGAAATACGTTTGTTTATATGCAAACAACATTAGCAATTTTCACAGCAAAAGTAATTCTTAATCATATATTTTGCATAAATTTAAAATGTTTCATCTAATGCATTGTCACATCACACAATCCAATGAATACATTCAAAAATAACCTGAAAAGGGAATTACAAAAAAAATGTAACTTCTAAAATAAATTCTTCTCAAATAAATACAAGAAGAAAAGAAATGTCACCTCTATCAGAATTAGGGCAATGATCATAAGTTCCAGTCTCACATGGTGTTGGTCGTTTAAATGATCTTTCAAAAGTTGCATCATTTCACTGCAGTAGTTCATTTTTTCGTTCATGACCTGCAGAAGTAAGAAGTACAGGATGTACAAAGAAGATTAACTTAAAGGAGAACTTATTCTTACTTTAGTCCTTTTTGCTACATTCAAATAGTGGCAGGTTTTTCGGTAAAGCGGTTCAAGAGCTTCTCTTTCCCAATAGAAATCTGGCGTATCCAACAGATCAGATTCAAGATTGATAAAATGCCTAAGATAGTTTTAAAATAACTTGTTGGTGATTTTTAGCCTTGTATTGGTGACGCCTCTAGTTCTCAATTTTTCTTGAGACTTTTGAAGGCAACAGCAAAACAGTTACCGTATGCGTTATAATTAATTTTTTAAAATATTTTAATATACCTGAGGGCGAACAACTCTCCCATTTTCCTCAGAACCTGATCACGACTTAACCTTATTTGCCTTCCACTCTTTAAGTCCTGATATGTTGTAGAATAAAATATAAAACAACAAAAGCCGTGAAAATATTTTATAGCAGGTCAATGACAATACCTCAATTATGTCTTCAAGGCTCTCTACAAATTGGTCCATTGTATTTTCCCAAATTCCAAGTTTCACTAAAAAGATGTGAAATGAATAAAACAATTGCATTGCTCGTTAAATCTCTTCGGAGACGAAAACATACCTGACAACGCAAGTGAGTTTGAAAATGCATATTTTTCTAAGTCTAATTGAGATTCTTTATTTAATAAAAACTTCCCTCGTTTCAGCTGTGAAACGCCACTGAAAGTTTATGCTCGTTCTAAAAGCTGCATTTCGATAAGTTTTTATTTTCCTACATTATCAACGTACGTGCTGTAAGAATACTCCATGATTTCATTTTCTTCTTCTATAAGTTTATCATCGTAAGGATTATAAGCGTACGCCTTCAAAAACTTCAACACTGATATACGCTGAAAAAGTCCCCATTGATGAATAAATCGACTACCAATGCCGAGATAAATACAAAATCTGACCTGAAGTTACCTCTAACTCTTGCACATTCCAAAATACCACACCACCTTCCCTAAAGTAATAATACTTATTAATGTTAAATATATACTATATGGTTATTCAATACAGCACTTAAAGAAGTGTCACACACCTAAATATATAAAGTTCTCTTGGTTCGGTTCCAACTTGATATTTTGCTAATACGTGCATCACGTCATCAGCGTCTGAAGTAAATTTAACGTAAGGTACACAAATTACGAGAAATGCAACTTAAGAGGAATTTTTTACCTTCAGGCAACACAGCAGACTGGTAAAGGCCCTGCTTATCGAGACCACCAGCAAGCTCTTCAAGTTTGAATTCTTCTGCAGCCGCATAAGCAACGATGCTCCAGTGATCCTAGCTTTCAAAACGAAATGAAACTGTGATCAATTTGTTAAGACATTCGCGCGCATCTATTTCCTACCCATATGGTTAAACACAATGTGAAATGATATTTAAATAAAACCTTTCAATACCAAAATGATATTACCTTTGTTCCTTCAACTTTCTTTTTACTCTTTTTGTTAATTTTCCTTTTAACAGTGGATGCCATTAGGGCGGTATCTCGAAAAGTACTGTAGTTCTTTGTCCGGTGCCCAATGAAACATCTGGCATATGATTGTTTCATCGTATGACTGTAACGTGATACATTTCCACAAGTTGGATTTGAGATCCAACAGTGATGTACATTTCTATTGCAAATTTTAAAAGTAGCAAGAACCAGTTTAGGGCACTGAAGAGAACATCTTAAATTTAGTATTAACATTACGAGCTCCTTATTTGCAATTTCAAACTCCAAAATTCAACAGTATTATAATAAACGTTTCAACTGAAAAAATAAATTGAACTAGTGAGTATTACCAACACTGAAAATAATACCGTCAATTAACAAGCGTACTCAAGAATTAAACAACAGAAACACCTCAAAAAAAAAAGACTTACTAAAGATACAATTGAAATTCTGTCTGCTCAACGCGGGTTGTTGAAAAACATGGCGTATGCTTTAAATATTGTACTCCAGTTGAGCACAGGTCTATTGTACGCCGGATCAGTCAGGATACTGTAATGGTAACTTGAAGTTAACCGAGGAGCTGTTCATACCCAAAGAGTGCAACATCGTAGGTGGATTGCATAAACTATTTGTCTTCATGAGTTACAGCATCTTGTTTATTTACGACTTTATAAAGATTAATTGGAAGTATTTAAATTAATTATCAGATGTCAAGTGCTATAAAAACAACCACGAGTAAAGGAACGGGAACATTGTGTGCTGCGGTCAGTTGCTCAAACAACCAAATCCAGGCCAGAGTTATCTTTCCCCAGATTTCTTAGAGAAAAAGGAGGCGTATGTTACTTGCAAGTCCTTACCATTAACCAATAAACTTATATGGTTGTTTCAAAATACAACTATGCTTTCAATAAACTGTATATGCTGTAGATGTGTAAGATGGGTACAAAGCTGTAGGAGAGATGACATTTGAAAGTGCTCTTACAATAAACTGAATGCTATCTATCGCCTATACAATGAGCACTTTGAAAACAGTTAATTTATGAGCAAAAACAAAGCTAATTTGGAATGCTATTCCAACCATTTTTGAAGTTCCAAACGTCGCCAAAAAACTTTCAAATACTAGAAAGTCACCAGCTATTAGAAACACCTGTATGTATGACGTTGCATCTATAACTGCTCTGTAGAATTACGCGATCAAGTCCTTTCACTGTATTGCCATTATGCAATATGCGCCCTGCATGAGCACTTTGGAAAATTAACGTCATTATTGACGCAATGTCACTAGCAATTGATGCAGTAGGAAAAAACAATGTTGGGAGAGGGTTACAAGAAATTGAGAAATTTTATCGTATGTGGATACAAAATCATATTCATGAAGTTGCATAGCAAATACAGCATCTACTCATGTTGAGTATTGCGATATTCTCAATATTTCCGCTTACACAGGAAGAAAAAATTCAAATTATTGATGCCGTTTATAAAAGAATTCGCGATGGTGGCATCAGGTAATTTGATATTAATATAAAACTGAATTACTGCAGCCTATGGAAATACACGTGTTTTTTTGGTAGGATAGTCTGCAGCATGGCAAGGTAGGTAGCGCTCCAGACGACCCGAACGTCGATGCCACCCAATCAGTAATCGCCAAGTGGATCCCAGCAATTCAAACCGTCGGGCGACCAAGTGGCATTCAAAGACTGTGGTTTTCTTATTCTAGTCATCACGAAACGGACGGAATATGCATCAAGAACTTTTCGTTGTATTTATAGGTTTACAACTTTTTTATTTTGCAGCTGCTGAAACTAAAGGGGCTGTAAATTTGGACAGCTACACATTTCCTAAGGTAAAAGTCACACCACGTCCACAAAAGCACCATTTGTCAGACGTAGGGTGATACCAGCCCCAGGTGCCCAAATAACTGTATACAGAACTAATCATAATTTGCCCTGCGCAGGTAATAGCAAAGTTCCCAGCAACTTTAGTGAAATTTGATGTACCATTCCCTTATGGCGAGAAGCACGATGAGTTTGCGAAGTTTACGGAAGATGCACATTCTGTCGACGAGCTTCTTGTTGCAGAAGTAGGTGTCAAAGGTGAGAAACCATAGCCAGTCCTCTCTGATTGTAAAAAAAAGTTTATGCTCAAATGCAGTACTTTATTTAAGATTATGGAGAAAAGGATAATGCTGACTTGGCAGCTAAATACGATGTGAAGAAGGAGGATTTCCCAGTTCTAAAACTATTTTTGCAAGGAAAAGACCAACCCTCCACATTCGAGTCCAGCACATTCAAAGCTGATGAAATTAAAAAATTCGTGAAACAACATTCAGGTAATATTTCCACAACCTTCGTAGCAGAGTCAATATTTAAGGTCTCGCCTTAATAACTTTTTTCACCACAGGAGTCTACATAGGTCTATCGTCTTGTTTGAAAGAATTTGACGAGTACGCAGCAGAGTTTGTGAAGGGTAACGATGACGAACGTCAAAAGGTATTGCAAAAAGCAGAAGCTTCGCTTGAATCCATGACGGATCATCACAAAAGGAAATCTGCAGATGTCTACGTTAAAGTGATGCGCAAAATTTCAGAAAAGGGGGTAAAATTTGTTGAAAAAGAATGGGAGAGAGTACAGAAATTGCAGAGCGGCAAAATTACCAAAGAGAAAAAGAATGAGATGCAAAGTAGGATGAACATTCTTCAAAGTTTTAAGATCACAGATGAACTATGAAAATAAACTGATTAAATGCCCTCCTTATGAAATTTAGTTTACTAGTTGGTCACTTCAAATTAAAAGAATGACAAATACAATAAAATGTCACATTACGGAATTTAAAATGGTGCGCCACTTGCTTTCCGAGAAACCAAGCTGGTCAAATAATACGTGCTTCCAAAACTGGTTCGAACAGCAAACTTAAGATCCTTGAATAATGGCAACACCAGCGAAATGGTGCACATCAAGCAACGCAGCCACCACCTTCTTCATTTGAGAAACGATGTGGTTTTGGTAACGGTCCAAGAGCTGTTAGACCCAGAGTACTGACGAGGCATAACTTAATACTGAAGTGGGAATAGTGGAGTACTCCTTCCCCAGTCAGCAACACAACACAAAATTCCAACTTTCTACGTGACAGCGACATCATAACTTCACGGACCTTACATCATTTCTTGTCCGCCTCTTCCGTCAATGTACTGGACTTCACATTGCCTTTTGAATCAGCTTCGTCATCCTTTTCACTCGAAGATTCAGTCTTGGCATCGTCAGCACTTTCAGTTTGTTTAACTGTTAGTTTTTCAAGCTTATTTGTTAATTCTTTGGATCCAGGCTCCTCTTCATCTGTAAGAAAAACAACACACTTTGAATCTTTTAACTTGCTCTTCTACAAATATTAACCAACAATCGCCACCAAAAAAAACATACCCTCCTTATTTGATGAGTCGCTGGCATTCCTTTTACAGTGGTCGAATACTTCTTTGAATTTCTTAGCATCTAGAAGCGGAAAAAACCCCGTAAGTTTTTTGTATGACAAGAAGTCACACCAATCATTAACCGCTTACGTTCAGCATTCGCAAATTTTATTGCAAGCATTTCTTCTTTTGGTTCTTCGTCCGCAAAGTCTGCGGATACACTCCAAACCCATGCACGATCACTACCACAATTTGGTTTCAATTCCATCCAGGGAGTAACTTGAAGGAGTTAAAACAACACTCAATAACTTTCTGACGACCACATATCGAAAAATTGGCATAGTTATCACTACTTACTATAATGATTTGCGCAGACTTTTAACGTCTTGTCACGACGCATCAACAATCTCACCGTCCCTTTATCATTGTGTCGCAGTAATTTCACATCCCCTGTTCCTCTTTCTTTCCATTCGGGAGGGACTTCATTTGATGCATATCTGTATAACCTTGCCCGTCTACAATGCAAAGGAAATTTATGGCAAAGGTAATATTACGGAGAAGTACAACATGTACTGACATGTATGACAAAAGCAGATGCACTTACAATTTGAGAAGTTCTTCTTCATCCTCTTCTAATGTCTTTACGTTCACTTCTGGCAGGCGAATTACTGGCTCAAAGTGAATCTCAGGGCTCGTGGGTGTTTCATCCTGAAACAATAAACAGCGTATTATTTCCAAAAACAAATTAATCGTGTAAAAGTGATGTATTATTGAGACTATCCTTTCAAGCTTCAACAAAAACATGTGAAAAATCCAAAAACAATGCTGGAATTCAATTTATCTACATAAATCGCAACGTTACTTTCGAAAATAGTTATTCATAAAATGAAAAATAAAATCATCACCTTCTCATCAGTCATGATGTATTAGATTGACAAAGATTTTCAAACACTTTATAGACAATAATCCCCTCAACAACTCCACAATAGAAACTTTTCCCGCCCGTTCCTCCAACAAGTGTGGTTATATCACTTCCGTTATGCCAGTGTGTCACAGATGAAAAAAAAACTATAATTTTAATCAGGGGTTCATATAAAATTATTTGCTACGTGGTATTTATGAATTCACCACATACAGTAGATGCTAGAAAAACAAATGTGAAATTAATGCAAAATGGTGCTCGGACCTATTATGAGATTTACTGGACAGGAAGTATGTCATACAAGCATTACGAATGGCGTCGCTTAATTGATGTCTGGAAGGGTAATTCAAAACTGCAGGTCTAAAATAATTATGGTAAAATTTAAGTTGTAGTGTTATCCGCATATTAGTATCGTGCCGTGTTTTGATGAAATTGGCTAGTTAGACTGGAGATATTTCGTAATGATGCAGGATATAAATGAGTGGCCATCGGCATCTGGTGAAGCAGACTACTTTCCCCAAGACACAGCTGCATTTCCGAACCAAGACGTGAACTCTGATAATATAAAGAAAGATGACATCGAGAAATATACGAATGACGACTGTGATACTGAAGCTGTCAAATCTTCTGATCCTTACCTATATACGAAAAGGGAGGAATTCACTTCTGAAATATTCAAAATAGAGCTGCAAGGTCTTCCTCCAAAGTTTGGATATGGGGTAATTAATAAGGGTGATTTCTAATGATAACTGCCAGATGATTTTCTTATCATCTTTTATCTGATAAATTCGATTCTTATTCAAATCTACGGCGAAGTTGCTTTTATTCATGACAATGCAATTAATGTCACTCGTACAGGAATTGAAAAAACTGCTGAATAAAACGTTACACCTCAATTCCCATAAACTTAAGGCAATTGGTCCGAAATCGTCGTGGGCGTTTGTCACATTCAGGTATCTAAGTACAGTATACAATTATATCTTAAAAAAAAAAAGACGCATGACTTACTTTGGTTTTAAGATGCGAAGAAGACAGAACGAGGGCCTTAGCAACCTTGGAAGGTTATAGGTGGAAAGGTAGAACATTAACCGCCAAGGTATAGACACCGATTCTACGCATTAAAAGTTTGGACACGATTTCGTTAAGAAATAATTGGTCTGCACTTCGTGTTTCAAATATAGAAAGCAAATCCAGCGGCTGATCCATTAATTAAGAGACGACAAAATAGCGCAAACGAGCTGAATGTCAGCGGAGAACAATCAGGTAATAAGAAACCGAAGTTGGAAGATGAAGATCTACCGGTTGATGTCAAGTAAGTAGATGCATAAAAAACCAATAAAGGGCATGTGACAGCCGTTAAATGCCCGTTTTCCTCGATGACAGGCTGAAGAATGTAGTGATGCCGTTATGGAATGTGAAATACGAGGATCAAATCAAGGTAAGTTATAAATTCACCAGTTGTGGTGACAGTAAGACAATTCAACTGGAAGTTCAAAAAAGAAATTGTAATTCTTTAACATTCTAGAATAAAGAGAAAAATATAAAGAAAATCCTAGTGAAGCTCGGCCGTCAAATTGAAAAAGTTTATGGATATATGGTTCCATCTTGGTTAGTAGACCATCGCAAGAAGAACGATTTCATGTGCTGCGCCTTTGAAGGCATTCAACCGTCGCCAGTTGTAGATGGTTATCGCAATAAGTGCGAATTTACTGTTGGTTGGGATCCGGAAAGACAACAGAAGATGGTGGGTTTCAGACTAGAGAGATATTCTGCTGGTTCCATGAGTGTAGGAAATGCCTCTGGATGTACCATCGTCTCTCAAAAGATTCTTGCAGTAGCGAAGGTAAGTAGAAATAAAAGACCATACATTAAGGCATTTTATTTGAACTCGTTCGAGATGAACGGTCAAATGTATACCTGGCTGAACAATAATATCACTCATGTTTAAAAGGCATTTGAGGAGTACGTCAGAAAATCTGACAAGGATCCATATAATCCAGAGGATCACTCGGGACATTGGCGACAGTTGACTGTTAAAATGACAAGAAAAGATGATATTATGGCGGTTGTGGTCATGCATCCACAAACTTGTTCCAGAGTGTGTCTTGAATTTCATTTCTTTCAAGCAGATGATCAGAAACGAGCAGTTTTGCTTATCATTTTTTTTCTCTGTCAGGATGAGCTAGATGTTGTTAAAAGTGATCTCGCCGATTATTTCTGGAATGGATCTGGGAAAACTTGCGGACTCACGTCTCTGTATTTTCACACATTTTCCACACGGTGAGTTAACAATAGCATGATGTGTGCGTGCTCGATATCATCATCACAAGTATTTCTTATGTTTCTTACTAGTGGTACAGATCAGTTGGAATATGTTTGCGGTGACAAATACATCCAAGAGACATTACTGGATTTAAAATTTCGCATATCTCCTACTGCCTTTTTTCAAATAAATACTGCTGGTGCTGAATTACTTTATGCAGCGTTGAGTGATATGATTGATGTAAAAACCTCAACGACGCTTTTGGATATCTGCTGTGGAACTGGAACAATAGGACTGTGCCTAGCCAAGGTGGACTATTCATAAAACTCGATAAAATTCAAAAATTAGTTTAAAATACCATTCAATTTTTTTTTAGAAAGTTCACTCTGTCGTTGGCATTGAAATGGTATCCGAGGCTGTAGAAGATGCCAAGCAGAATGCTGTAGCAAACGGTAATAGCTGTATTAAGTGACAATCATCTACTTAGTTCGTGCGAATTTGTATTACAGTAGCTACCTGCACAAGTACAAAAATAGTTTAATGATGCCAAGTTTTACTTTAGGAGTGACTAATATAGAATTTCAATGCGGGAAAGTTGAAGACATACTGCCGTTGGTCATCTTCAGACTGAATTCCGAAGATGTTGTTGCAGTAGTCGACCCGCCAAGAGCAGGATTACGTGAGTATTTGTGATTCTTGAGCTAACTTGGGCGATTCGACTCAAGAACCACTTTAAACTCTAGACAATAAAGTACTTAAAACAATCCGTGGATGCAAGCAGCTACATCGGTTGGTTTATGTATCCTGTGATCCTGCTGCAGCTATGTCCAACTTTGTGGAGTAAGTAATTATCTTTCCCCCAATTCACTTAAATCCTTTGGTGATAAAACCTTACCCAATTCATTTTTTACGACTAGTCTTTGTAGACCTGAATCAAATCAGTATCGTGGGCCGCCTTTTCTAGTCAAGAAAGCGATTGCTGTTGATTTGTTCCCACACACCCCTCATTGTGAGTTATTGATTTTAATGGAACGTGACATTGCCAATGGAAACTCCCTCTGAAGCAGTCGCCTTGCAATGACACAAAGATGTTGACAATCATGAATTTAATAAAGAAATATTTGAATTTATATATGTTGCAGTAAATTCAACTCATTTATATAATTCCTGTATAATATCGATTTTGTGTCTACACAAAGAAATAATGAAAAAAAAAAAGATTTCGCACATTCACCCAGATAATGATCTCGGGGAGAAAGATAGACGTAATCACACATATGGAAGACGCGATCCATTTGTTCAAGGAACTAAGAAAGGACGACAATTAAGTCAGCCTTCAAGAAATACAGTAGTGGCAGCTGCCATTGTGCTCTTGTAACTTCAGTTACTAATAAATATTTACATTTTCTAAAAACAAAACAAAGCTTTCCACATCATGGGCCATAACGGAGTCACTTCACTACAAGCATCAACGCTTTTAACGCTTTGGCAGTATCATAAGCTCGATCAAAGATGTGTCGGGTCACTTGTTCGTGACTTGTACCATCCATGGGGTTTAACATTGCTTTGGTGTCAGTGTGAAGGCGCAATGCAGTACGCCTTAACTCTACCAAGGCGTCTCTTACCTTTTCATCAGGAACATTCTAGATGTAAATTTGGGCTACATTACTACGTTACGTTAAATTTGGCTCCAAATTAGATCATGTTAAAGTCACACAGACTTACCTCTGGAAACGAACCCACCATCTCCAAGACTGCTCCATGAATTTTTTCTGCACACACTATGTAGCTAAACAAGCGTTTTATCATGGAAAAGAAAAACAACATCAGATTTAAGGTTCCCTTAACACTAATATAACAATTATCTTTATGAATTTTATCACATTTAGAAGTAGGATATACTTGTCTACCTCTTCTGCTGATTTTCCTTTGCCAAGTCACGCAATTCCTGAATTGTGGAAGCAATCACTTTAGTTTTTTTCTCAATTTCATTGTATGAAGGGGGTTGGCTCTGCAGCGATAGCATCGTACGAGGAGTACTGCCAAAATTCTTGCTGTCACTTAATAAACTTCGTAGTAGGCGGGAGTCTCCTTCAGGTTTAAGGAGACTGACGTGGTCCAGTTCCTCTCTTGCAGGAAGCAACTGTAATAATAGTAAATTAAGGTATTGTTTAGCATGGGAGTTTTTAAATTAAATACAAAACGTTTCCTTACACCGTTACACTAATTTCATATTTAACTGATGTCAGTAGTGAAAATGTTCTTAACTTACCAAATTCGTAAATCTGAACCGTCTTACTCTAAGAGAAAACACAATGAAACAATGACATTAATTTTCAACTCACATGTAAGTCGCCATCATCGACACTCTTGCGCTGCACACTTAAAATTCTTAAGTCTCCTATGTCTTGAACGGAATGGCGTTGCTTTTGTTCCCAAGGTTCATACATCGACTGAGGCCTCTGGCTGGTTCTTGGCGACCGCGTTATCCCCACACTTTGAGTGCTAATAGAGCTATCAGAGGCGCCAACTTTTGAAGGTTCGTGACCATTTGGCATATTGTACGTAGACTGGACGACTGACTGTACGTGAGACCTGAGCTTCTCGTTTTCAGTAACAAGTTTATGAACCTAGAAACATAAAAACAGACTTGTAGAAGAGCAGCAGACAATTCACAATCACGGTGACAAAGTATGCATACCATAGTTTGCAGATCTGTAATTTTCTGCTTCATATCTTCATTACTGGAGAGAAGCTGTCGAATTCTAGCTTCTGCCAAAGCTAATTGTGCATTCAACATTCCATATTCATCTGCAGAAATGAAGCTATTCGAACTTTGGTCAGAATGTCCAGGGATCTTAACAACAAAATACATTAATTTCAATACAAATGAGACTCAATTAGAAACAATCAGTGATCATTTTCAAGCTGTTATGCTTTTTTCAGGTTACTACCTGGATGTGTTCCTGGTGAGATTCCTCATCTGAAGCAACGCTGTCATAAAGAGGTTCATCATCGCTGACTTGCATTCCGTCCTTTTTCGCCATGGAGGAACAGCCAAAAGGCACTAGTGGGCGCTTACAGAATAAATTAGCTGCAAAAAAGGAGAAAACGGGACTTGATATTTATCTCACGATATTTAAAATCAGACTAAATTCATAATACGAGTAAAGACATTTTACACCACAAAGATATAAAGTAGCAGTAAGATCAGATATATATTTATTAACATTTTTAATTGCCGATATAATTTTATTAAAGATTGCTCTCAATTTATGGAGCATTTAAATGACTATTACACTTGAAAATAAATTTTTTTATTCATTTAACTGGTGCTTTAGGGGCCTTCAACTACAATGGTCATTAGAGCCCCGTTAAAAATGAAGCCCCAGGATTTCTAAAATATTAAATTACTACACTCACTGTTAGGTTTAGATGAGGAATAGCTGTTCGAAGCCAAGCCCAACTGTCTTAGTCTGGTCTCACTAAGAATATCAATGACCAGAGTCATAAATTCTCTAGTGTTATAACGGGCCAATTTCTGACGCCCTTGATTTCTTGTGGAAGAGTATTCTGGATGAACAGGCAAAAACGGAACTGTGCAACGATCAACAGTCACAGACGCAACAGCTTGACGTGTCAGCCAAACTGGGAAACGAATTTAAAAAACTCGTTGAACTATTTATAAATTAATAAGGATTTTAGTAGCCACATTAGTAAGAGAAATTCCACTCACTAGTATCATTGTGCCGACGATCAACTTCGTCATATACATCCATGGCCAACTCTTCAAATAAATGATTGGGCAGCTAGAATTGGAGAGAAAAATAACAAAGATTAACGATCGTTCGAGAATCATAAATGTAATCGACTCAGCAGATGACAACAAACGCTACTTAACCTCCTGTAATTTCTTTTTAGCGCTTTTCGAGAATTCAGAAATATCTAAACTATGAATAAAAAACTCTAGATTAGACACATGAAACCACTAGTCTCATGAAACCATATGCCACAGTAACAGCAAGCCTACCTATCGGCCATTTCAGGAATGATATAATGATGCCCAGAGAAATGATCTGGTTTTCGGCCACAAACAAAATGGGCCAAGCGATCTGTCACCTCGTATTGTAATTCAACCAACCTATCTACAAGGTCGTTATGCCCAGCTCTCTTGGCATACTCAACAGCAGTATTGCCTTCCCAGTCATACGATCCGGGATCTGCTCCATAAACTACTAAGAGTTCCACTTGTGGCAGCTGTCCTACTTTCGCTGCAACGTGTAAAGGCCGAGTCCCATTTTCCTAAAAATTACAGGCGTATTTCCAGTTAATATAAGTCGTGAAGATTTTTATACTAATTGTTTGGAAAATGTCACAACCGGATGAAAGTAGTTGGGATCCGCCCCAAGTGACAGTAGTCGAAGACAGGTTTCTAAATTTGCTGTCCTCACGCATGAATGAAGTTGCTGGAATACAAAAGTTTTCTAAATAAATCTGTTCCAGGCGAAATTAACGTCCATGAGAAATGGTTAACTTACTTTACTAATATCTCCTTCGGATGTCCAACAGTCTTCTTTATTTGGTCTATAGACAAAGGCAAACATCTGATGCTTTGCTCGGATAAAATCCGCCTTATTTGGACTACCAAGAAAAATAGTTTTCTAGACAACTGTTTTAAGCCAGTTAGATCCCCAAGTAGATAAATGAAAAGATATCATTGACTCACTTGAGTGGGTCTTTGGGATGTGGTTTACGACGCCCACTTTTAGCGTGCGTGGGGTCCAGCAAGGAATGTTCCCAAATATTATTCGCACCACTCGTATGAAGGGTATGCACCATCTATAAATAAACTAATAATTTTTAAAATGCGGACCTTTCAGGTTCTTTCAAATTGACATACTGTACTTACAGCTAGTTGAGAAGAACTCCATGTGTCCTTTTTTAAAGATTTCACCTGGGATATGTGCCTTCCTAAACTTCGATGGACACTACAACATTCATCACATATGAGAATGCCGCGGTTGATTGACGCCCATGTAGGGTCTACAAGTAGAATAAAGCAAACATCGTAAAAACAAGTGAATTTTTTCAGTCACCCAATGCCCAATCTGTAGTGGGTACTAAAATCTGTCGATAGAAAATTAAAACCTTCAACAATACTAATGTCAAATGCAGCACCAACTTAAAGGGGACCGACTATAATAAGATTTAATAGGTCTTTCATCATTTTGGCATTTAATAATTGACTGACAGATGTATAAACTGGGGCTGCCTAAACTGGTTGGCTGAGCTAAGCCTTCGTAAATATGGGCAGATATTATCACCGGCTGTGTGACAATCCAGAAAAGTGCATAAATATCTACTGTGGCACAAACTATTAACAAACGTTATTAAAAAATTAAGGCTTCGAGATTGGGGACCCATCACCAACATTAGCATAAAATGGACGTTGCATCCGAAAAAGGTAGAATGATCAACAGGTAGGTCAGAATAGGACATATTGATTTTCTTCTCTCCGCTGTTTCCAATCAACTAGCAATACGAAAGAAAGTGACAACAATTAACAGACGATACTTTCAAGATAAACGATTATTAACTACCATATGTTATTGATTAAAAAAATGTTACAAAGCCAGCAAAATAAACATTTCTACATGTAAATGGCAAAAACGTCGGTCGTTTGGTTTAGCGCATATCAGCATACTCCCACCCTATTGCTATACTTATCTCTGCATTGCTGCACCCAAACGAACAGGCCCATAACAAGTAAACATACAGAAGGGGATGAATTTCCGTTGTGTCTAATAATGAATCCCACTTAACCACCCACTGGAATAAGAAGAAAGCGAGTGAAATTCAAAAATGAATGAAAGATTTGAAGGAAGATGAGCTCACCATGCATTCCACAATCTGCACAAACTTCGACCACACTCCTTAATTTTCCTCTCGACATCAAGACAGGGTGAACAACTGCGAGGAAGAAAGTAATTTTGGAAAACACCACATCTGAAGATCACTGAATGAGTCTCAATAACAAAGTTGTATAATAGTATTTAACACTTCAAAACAAATCCATTCGCATTCCAAAACCAAACTACTGAATGAAGAATTATTAGTGTACTAGGAAACTCGGTAACAACCCCTCCACTAGCAAAAGGGCGACATCAACAAGAACTACATCCGGAAAAACAAGGTCAGCGACATCTGGTGGCAATTAAAACTCAAGGAACCCGCCCCAATTAGTGTTATCGCCTAAGAGCAAGGGACGTTCATTAATATGATTCTGTCAAATGTGTCGTATAGTAAGATGAGGTAAAATGAGCAGAACCTAACTTCATCTTGTATTTGTAGCAACTTCCACACTACTACTGTATACAGTATGTAATATTGTCCGAAATAGCCTCTCTTTGTATCTGAGTGCAATAAAGTTAAGTTGCCTAACTAGTGCGAGTGTTAAGCCATGGGCTAATCCATGTTTTACGGACTACGCGTGGCAACTCTCCATTCTTATAAAGAGTGATATACGGAATAAATAAAGTGTCATTATTATGTTAACATTTGGGTTTGTCTTTTCAGTTTAAAGCAGTGAGAAGTTCCGAGCAAGAATGTGATAAACAAGTGACAACCGTAATTAGTGTATGGGCCCAGTGAATACAGACTGTGTTTACAGTGGCTGACTGTACGAGTAAAACTTGTCCTGCACTTGTTATTATAGGGCAGCTAGCTTTTCGTGTGACTCATGACGTTGGTAATCTAAATTAGTACATATGGTACTATGTATTATATAGGTGATATGTACATATAGCGGATGAATTGATCTTGATTCAGTTCGGCGACCTGGAGTGCTTTCCGTGAACAGGTACCAAATGTCCAATCTTCTCATCGACAATGCAAACCGCATGTATGTCATCGCGGTCCTCACGATCACAGCCCTAGCCGGTGCATATATTGCCTGGGGTCCCACCACAGGGCAGCGCAAGAGGAAGAGAGGTAAGTAATGAAATCCGCAGCGCGCCTATTATTTGCCCAACTACCCTCGGTAGGTTAAAGAAAATTATCGTTATAAAATAACCCCACCAATGGCAAGGTCGAACCTGGGAGCTCCGGCCCTTCTTTGTCCCAGTCCATCACGCACAATGACATGCCCTGCCGTACATTCCTGATCCTATGTTTGCTTTGTCTACCTCGACCCCATCAGTTCCATATCACTCGCATCCTTGTGATGATAGCCAGCTCCTTCTCCATTCTTCGCATACTGTGTGGTATTAGTGTAATTCATTTCTAATAAACTTGTTATTACGTCAACAGCTCAGATCCCAGGGCTTTTAAATCTTGGCAAATCGTGTTTCGTCAACGCTGTTTTGCAAAGCCTTGCATCCAGTTCATCTATCATAAAATGGTTAGGAATTATCGATATCAAACGGCAAGAACAGAAAGGGATAGTGACGGCTGGTTTTAATCAAAGCTTACTTTGTGCCCTCTTCAAAATATTAAAAGGTAATAGAATGGGGACGTTTGCTACAGTATTGTAGGTAACATATCCCTGTGTATCCGTAATCATTTCCCGTGTTGCTCCTTCTATTTTATTCAGCCCTCAATAACCAGGTTTCGGAAAGAGATGATGAACCTGTCGAAAACGCCAGTGCTGCTGAAACTCTCCAAGCCCTGCGTCGTCGCCGGTGGTTGATATCTAATGACGAACAAGTAAGCAGTATGTTTGTCGCAAGCACAGTTCCTAAACTGGCAAAATATCGTATTTGTTCCAGGATGCTCACGAAATGTTTCACGTTTTGACCACAACTCTGGAGGAGGAACTGCAAGAGCTTTCGACAACACCATCACTGGCCGATATCAAAAGAATTTCAGTAAGACTTCTGAAGTATAAAAGGAGTACTGGGGAATTTTTGTGTTAATGATGTAACCACTTTTTTTGTACTCAGTCGAACGCAGGGGCTACAGTTAGTGGATATTCCAAGTGCTGCCCAGGTTTGCCAACATTAGACTGGGATTGCACTAGGCATTCTATGCCATTCCGTGGTTTATTAGCAAATCAACTGAGTTGCAAGACATGCCTTTCTAAGGTCAGCTTTAGGAGACTAGTACGCCTCAATATTACATATTACTAGTTTTTTTTTTATTATTATTATTATTTCATAGAGCACGGTCAGGTTTGACACATTTTACAGCCTGTCACTGCCAATACCTGTCAGTCACTGGGTACGAATTTACACTAGGTTCTAACGCTATTTCTAGTTTTGAATTGAAGTATTCTTTGGTACTATGACTGAAATGTCCAATTTGTTTTCCTATAGACTCCACTGACTCTCAAAGACTGTTTACGACATTTCATGATGCCAGAACAAGTTCATGACGTCGAGTGTGACAAATGCACCCTGAAGGCAAAAGACGGTGGGGGAAGCAAATCAAAGTCAACCTTTATCAAAAGGGTCACTATAGGGAAAGTACGTACTGAGTAGTATTCGGTTATTATATTGAATGTGCATCAGTTGGATTCACTGAATTCATTTGGCTGTTCCCTGATAGTTGCCAAACGTCTTGTGCATCCATATCCACAGGATGGCCTGGTTAAATAATGGAATGCCGATAAAGCGATACGAACACGTAGTATTTCCTGAATATCTTAATGTTAACGAGTTTCTTCATTTTCATCGAACTGGATCTTGTAATGAAAATATAGGAGGAAAAGCATTGATTCGCAGTCTTGTTGGTGGAAGTACTATCGAACCCCAATGGTAATCTCATCAGGATAGTGATAATAGGGTTGTTGGAGAACAGGGATATAATCCTGATTAACGTCCTTAAAGGGTCAGAGTCCAAAACTCAACACTAATATATTAAGAAAGGCAACATAATACCCTATATGATTGCGTAGCATTGCAATATTTTGATAGATTGAATTGTTTATTCAGGAGCTGTGCAGAAAGTGCAATCGGAGGTGCACCGTTGTCTTCCCTTCGATCTCGTATTTCGTTTCTGGAATTAAATGAAAGGTATGTTAGCCGCAAAAGACATTTGTTGTAGATGATATACCTGTTTTTGAATGAATTTATTTTGCCTGTCTTCAGAACACAACCTACCGTTTCCTCATCAAAAGACCTGTTTTGCCTACAAGCAGTCATCGTTCATTTGGGCGACGTGTTTTCGGGACACTTTGTTACTTATCGACGAGGAGAAGTTGGAAGTGCTTCTCGACAACGATGGCATCTGTGTTCTGATACTAGTGTGCGAGAAGTATCTCTGAAAGAAGTGCTGAAAAGTCAGGCTTATATGTTACTTTATGAACGTCGGCCTGTTCTTGGTGAAATCGCCGAAAACGTTGGATCCTTGGATTGCAGTTAAAGGACTCTGTGTTAAACACACCTGGCGGCAGTTCTTGCCAGTTTTAACAGACCGTGCATATCATAAATAAAACAGAAAGGCAGAATAGATAGTCCTAACAGTCGTGTGAATTTCAAACAAATGTTGGTTATATCAGTGGCAGTTTTTCGTTGTTAAGGTATTTCTCTAAAAATGGACATCACTTCGACGACACTGATAAGCAATTGAACTCAGTAATGTGAACTTTGAATACTGTCGTTCAGAACTTATTAATAGACATTATCAATTGGATATAGCGAATACTATTGATCGTTATAGAATTAGAGGATAGAAACACGAGAAAAGTGAACATTTTGCTGTACTAATTTTTGTTAAGCTTGTAAGAAAGTAAAAGAAAACTCTTCAATCGTGACTCGCTGTGGATGATTAAAGCGTAAATATAAATGTGATATGGAATATCGCATACCACTCCCGCTTCAATGGTGGGTGATACAGTCGATTAATCATTTATAGGTCATCATCATCATTACCATACCTTTCGTTTGCACGTGAAAGAACCCTCTCAACTACGAAACGGGCAGATGAGGCAACATTTCCAGGTGTAGGAGCTCTACCCCTGGCGTCCGTGGAGTGCCCCAACGAACAGTAGACCGACGATAAATAAGCATACAGGTTTCAGTTTTTGTCAGTAGCCGGCTGCGGAAATACACCGTCCAATATATCACCCTTGTGCCCATTCCGAGGGACAAGATGAGTAACCGACCCTGCCAAAGGTGGGAAAAGGGTTAGGATTTGTGTGCCTTTGCATCATTATCATACCTTTATCCCGCCCATAATATAATCGTGTGTTGAGACTCTCCATTCCTGGTACTGCTGCACTCGATAATATCCCGCCATGGCAGGGGCTGACCGGACACTCTCTGAGGACGCCAATATGTGTATTTATTTTGATAGGATAATGATTGAACAGATCCAGCATTTGTACTACTGGCCATTCCCCTACTGGTTATGCCGGCTACTTTAGGGAGGAAGTCACGGTACTTGTCTGCCATTACAATGATTGTAGTCCAGGGGAAGAACAAGTTCAACGGCATATCCAGAATGGCAAGGTTTTTTGGACAGGTCCACTATGGACCAAGGTTGGGGATTCCTTAGATTTCAACTCATTCAAGAAGAGCTGGATAGCAACAGCTCCTGTTGCCAGATAATAAATGGGTTGTTTATTTTCGCATTATCTGGGCACTATCATCTTTATAGCGCCTGTTCTTGCACAGTACTATCTAACATTATGTCCCACATCGAAATAAAATCTTTCAGGGGCCCTTCCAGGCATCCCGCTTGGAGTATTAACAGTATCCCCCTTATTAGTCAGCAGCTCATTCATGACAAACATGACAAACGACAAATATTCCTGGGTTACCCTGACATGCCGACGTTAAATAAGCGAGTGGTTTCAGCATTACGTCGGCAGCCGGCCATGTACAAATACCACCAGTGTGCTCTCAGTTCCAATAGGTTCCGTCTCGTTGGTGTTTTAGGGCCCTTCAACTATAAGGTCATTAGAGCCTCGTCCACTGTATGGTTCTAATGCAGAGACTGCATAGACACTACACTAATGCGACGATTATTGGGTATTACCAGTACCCAGTTTTCCCAAGCGGCCACCCATGTTAATACTAGCTGGGGTTGCGTTGATTAACTCCAGTGATCAGACGAGAACTGGTGTGTCCAACACAATAAGCCGTTTCCTCAGTTCCAATGGGGAATGGGTTACTTCTGACATCCTGCCATAGGCGGAAGTGATACTCCTGAAGGAGCAATTTATCGATGTAATGTTAATTGTATGACTACTGTTTCATCAGTTACATGACAGAAGTACAGCTCTTAACTTGTCATCTAGAGAGCACTTCCTCCCACATTTGCTTGAGGACCAATTAGTCATTGAACGAACGAATTACTTGAGATTATGTAGGAAGGAAGATCAGTATAGAGTAAGATTCTGGACCGACATAATTTCTAACCACAGGAAGTGAATTATTAATGGGTTTCTAGGAATGTGTATATTAGACTTTCCTGTTGACAGTTGTGATAGGCAATAAATACCCTTAGCATCTGCAACTGGAGAATAATGAAAATTGTGTTTGCACCTGGTGCGATGCTGCAACGTCTCATACCTACTGTACTGGAAATACTTGTAAATTGTTGGCACCCGTTTAGAGTAGTTACCAGCGTTTAGAGTAGTTGCCTGAACAGATTCAGAAGAAGTAACATATCGAGTCATGTATACGCTAAATTTATCTTACGTAATTCTGGTGCTAGGACTATGTGTTGGGCTGACAACGGTGACCTCTCTGGCTCAGAAGAATACTATTAAGTTGGCTACGTTTAACATTCAAAACTTGGGGACTAAAAAAGCGTCGGACGATGTAGTGGTTCATCATCTAAAGCAGGTAGTAACTTTTCATCAGTAATTTCGTCCATTGTTATTCGAAGTCTCTAACATACCCTAAAATGTTTGGAGGAGAGGCTCCTATAAATCTGCTCCAGATAGAACGGTCATCCTGGCGAAACTTCTTCAACGACAAGCCACTGTGTCGGTCAGAGGTCCAATCTATGCCCCAGGCCCTTAGGGGTAACGATGTTCCAACTCTCAGAATGTCTCTCCATTTCCTCTCCCGTTTCTGAAAGGTAAACTTGAATGAGTTTATTTAAATTAATTATATATAAAATATATTATTACAGTAATTAGATTTCAAAATTACATTTTTTTTTCGTATTAACAACTAAAACTAACTGCAAATTTTAATTAAGGTAAAATATAAATTGCAAACCGTGACTTTCTATGGAGAAGGATCACCACCATCATCCTAATACCTTCATCCGTTTCCTGCCGTAAAACCTGTTCCGAGGTTAACTTTTAGTTTAGCTCTACTTGGTCTGCTCGAGATAACCTGCCTCCTTGTGATGGACCTAACCAACTATAACCTCTCATCTTATGACAGCCCCTGGAGCGGCTGTACTGCATTGGCCACACCAGTTCTCGTCTGATCACTAAGGTCAAGCAACGCAACCCCAGCTAGTACCAACATGGGTGTCCGTTTGTGAAAATGGAAATACCCAAAAATCGTCGCATTAGGGTAGAGTCAGTGCAGTCTCTGCATTACAACTACGCAGTGGATGGGGCCCTAATGACCAATGCAGTTGAAGGATTGCCCCTAAAAACCACAGAAACAAAAATGCCAACCACACTCCACTTTTCAGGGCTCTGACACACTGCCCAACTCTCCGATATATAAATTTTATCGGCGAGATAACGTGAAAAAGCAGAGTTAATTCAAATAGCGTAATGTATGTTTAGTGCATTTGGTGGCATGATGATAAAAGTAATTTTGGAGGAGGGGGTGCAAGGAAGAGAAAGAAAAAAATAGTTAACTTATCAGTAGCTAGCAGTAATTGAATTTGAACATAATATGGTCAAATGAAATTATTACTAGGAATTAGCAAGCAGAGTTAAAACGTTCTGTCCAGTGTTGTTTGGTCAACCTCTACCCCTTAGATCTACTCTGCACTCCATGAGTACAATTTCAAGCATTAGCATACTGCCACACTGCTTGTCCTACAAATTACTTTAACGGGACAATGATCATCTACTCACGGTATCTCTTCCTCCGTTATCATGCTATATATTGCACATGGCAACTTCAGATAAATAAAACAAGACGCCACTTGGTCGCACCCTTGATTTAGCACCGTCATTTTTCTGCGTCATTTGCTGACTGCACCCTAGGGACAAATAAAATTAGAATAATCGGCCCACATTTCTTTTTCCATTTTTGTATATCCTTCTGGTCCGTTGCCCAGCTTTAGAAGGACATGAAGTCCACGAGCACTATCACTCAATTATTCCAACAGGAGCTGCAGTAGAGCAATAAGCTTGGAGGAGAAACTCCTCGGCTTGCTTACTGTTGTCAGTATTGTGCCGTGTGCAAAGCGGAGGTTTGATGGGGTAAGTGTCGATTGCTACGACAAGAAGCACACGGCACTGGGGCAGACGGTTTGTCGTCTTCCCTCATTGGTAGTGCGAGACGTTGTGACTGGTAATCGTTAATTAGTACTTTGTGCAAACCTTTACCGATATGAATTTGGTCTCGTATATTTGGTGCAAGCACCCCCACATGCAGCGTATTATTTACGATGGCAAATAGGCAGCATATTGCAAATATCCATTCTTTACCTGTGCTTAAGCAACACGAGGCTATTCTTGACCACAGTGCTTATGGAAGAAGGCAGGACATCTTCCTGCATTGTCACAATACCTTTATGGACAGAAGTAACCCTATAATGACTTAGGCAATTACAATATTGTATCGCCAACATTTGGAACGCATCGCTCGCCCGCTGATTCATACACCGGAAGTGACTAGCCTGTGTGGGGTTTCCTTCCACCCTTGTGTTTGCTGTACACCATTCTTTTTTTTATTATTTCAAAAATGGATTTTTGGTTAGATAATGTCACGTTACGACTTGATTGCTGTCCAAGAAATCCAAGACAAGACGGGAAAAGCTGTTGAGCTACTGAAAACAGCCTTAAACAAGTAAGGGCCTCAAACAGCTTTGGTTCGATGATGTCCTCAATCAGGTCATGTAATATGCTCTTATTTTCTCTACAGAAATGTTCCTACATCCAAGAAGTATAGTTATGAGCTAAGTGATCGAGTTGGGAGCAGTCCGGGTGAAGTAGAACAGTATGCTCTTTTCTACAGGTGAGGCAACTAGTGGGTCCTTGATTCGTATTCAATTCCTGATTGAAATTGACTGTGTTGGACATAGACCAAGCGTGGCCAAAGTCGTCAAGTCTGCGCATTACGACGACAGTAAGAACATTTACAGCCGAGTGCCCTTTCTCACAAAAGTCAAATTTCAAGTTTCTGGTGAGTGTCTGGAATCATGATCACCTGCACTCACTTCTGACCACTTCTCATCGTGGTCCATATGGGGGAGCGGTCGGGTTCAAACAGTGATCCTATTTTCAACTTACACTAGTAACGCTTTGATTCAATATTACAGGAATGCCTACCATAGTCATTGTGAACCTTCACACGCGACCAGACGCCACTAAAAATAAGGTCACAGTTCAGGAAATCGATCACTTATTCGACGTCTACACCTATATAAAAAAATCGATGGATATTTCTGTTAAGTGCAAGTGGTTACCAAAGTCTTATCAGTTGTAGTAGCAAAGAATTCTAGAGAAAACAATTTCTCTTCGATTTGCATTAGGACGTCATGTTCGTGGGGGATCTGAACGCTGACGGACAGTACGTAGTTAAAAGAGATTGGAAAAACATCCGGATCCGAAATGACCCGAGATTCGTGTGGCTTATTTCAGACGATGTCGATACAACAGTAGGAAATACACATATGGCCTATGACAGGCAAAGTGACTCTAGAATTGTTTTACATCTTACGGACCTTTACCACCGATCCGAATAACCACTTTAAAACCGTTGGGGTGGTGGGGTTTCCCTATAGGATTATAGTCGCTGGAAGTGGTCTCATCAAATCCACGAATGTGTCCAGTGTTCATGTTTATCGATATGACGAAGAGTCGTCGAAGTCTGGTAAAGCAATGGATAAAAACATGGTAAGTGACCGAATCACCTACACAAGCAGTGCCGTGTTAACAGCATTATGGGCCCTTGGGCAAAACAGTGTGCTGAGGCCACCTACGACAAGCACTCACAGAAATAATATGTAAATGATCACTTGACATACACAGATCAGCATGGGGCATCCCGGGCAAGTACCCAGCGGACCCATACGTTAAGACGGCGCTGCCTACAAGATATTATTTCGAGGCACCGATTATATAGTGTAAATGTTTGTTATTCACAACAGGCCCTTGAGATTTCCGATCATTATCCTGTGGAAGTTCAACTGCGACCTGCAAACTAGAGATTACTTCAAGGATGTCATAATAACATTGCCAGGTTTGAATTATTGCACTACCACACACTATACTGGCCGTGAGCACCACATCCGTTTCATGTGAGCTCTTTCTCTCTCACAAATGAACTAATGTCACTTTCTCCTTGTAACCAAGAACACGTCTACAGTATGTACTTGTCACTAACATATTATAGAAAATTATAGTCAAATTGTTGAAAATATTGTCTTATTGTTAATCTTTTTTTTGGGTCGTCAAAGTTTAATGTAGGGATGGTAGTTCAAGGCCGAAGGGAGGAACATGTGGCCATGATTTCCAAACCCTGCCTCCTTTCTCTCTCCACAACCTATGTCTAACCAACGTCAGTGCCGGCGCGAGCTTTTGCTGGGCCGGGTTCAAAACACTCTGTGTGCACTCTCTGCCTTAGAACTACGCAGTGGATAATACTAGTGGTCAGTATTAGACTGCTTAGTTTTTTCCCTCTCCCCGAGATTCTGGCTTGCTTGGGCTGCCATGTAGCCGAAACCAGTGTTGCCAGCGCTGCGCTACCGCTCAAGCCTTTTTGCATTTCCTGACATCCGCACAGCGATACCATGCACAAACAATAAGTACGATGGACGAAAATGCTTAACGTGTGCATAACAGGAAACTTTGAAAACCGGGACTTTTGGGCGTCCCGAAAAGTTCGTTCAGGGCACCAGTACAATCCCGATTAATCCAGACGGCTGACAACCCTACTCTAATGACCTTGTAGTTGAAGGGCCCTAAAACACGAACGAACAACAAAACATTCATAAGGCGAACCCGCCTCGTGCCGGCCCTGCCTAACGTCCTACCAACCGACCAGAGCATGGAAATTCAGTAATACTACTCAGTGATGCAAAGGTCTGTGGGTGCGGCCAAATATAAGTAGCAGTGGCGGATGCAGGATTTTCGTCGGGGGGGGGGGGGGTTGCAACACCAAAAAAAAAACCCCTTGGATCCGCGCCTGAGTAGATAGGGTATTTTTATTTCTACAAATTGCAAAGCTGGCAAGGATCGCCGTTCAAGTTATTCTTTTCAGAACCCTTAGCATCAAGATAACTGAAATCGTTATCAGGGTGATGTGCAGTATCACAAGAAATAACTCCATCATCAACCAATAATAAAACGACTATGCAACTCGTACATATAGATGTTGAGGTGTTGAAGAAATAAAATTCGTTGAACTTTGTTAACAGTACCAGTATTTGCAATCAATCCAACCCTCACATTAACAGACTGGTAAGCCCGTGAGATATATTGTCAAGATAGAATCTGAACAAATCAGACATCGAAACTATCACGCATATCTTAGGCCATCAAAATCAAATAAGGTAACAATATCACAGGTAGATCTTTGAAACAAAATTGTTTAAGTGCCATTTCGTACGGGCTAAGCTATATATAGTGTGGGAGCAACAAAGAGAGACAGACAAGCAGCACTAAGCAAGTCAAATAACTAATGGACAACATGTCGAAGAAAAGTTACTGCATCTTTTGCCTATTAGTTCACTGTAGCATAGCACTATGCAGCATTCATCAAAAGTCTCAACAACAGAACATTATCCAAACTGTCCATGTTACCAACTTCCAGACGAAAGTTGCATCATCTTTTACCATTCAGAACAGCAGTGGTATTCAAACCATGGGTTCACATTACAACGATGACAACAACGCTGACAACCAAAAGATGATAAATCATGTAGTAGCTCAGTTCAAGTGCCCATCTTTCTTAATGGAACCTCCTTGTAATCAGGTACAGTATATGGCCATCACGTCAAATTGATAACCAACCTCATGACTGACCTCCACGAGTGGACTATTAATAGGTGAGCAGTTAGCTTATATAATGAATGCTTCTGAAATTATTATCTTAGGAAAGTGTCAGAGTCTGGGCCACGAAATGCTTACAAGCAGGCACTCAAGACTTTCGACGAGCCAGACTTGTTCACGGGTTGGCTAGCCTTGGGGAAATTTGCAAGGTTAAGGGTATTTGTCGCTGGTCTGAATGCAACTTTGACAGAATTCGGCAGGTCCAGTACAGGACTGGCGAACTTTCTGCAACATCTTTCCAGGACAAGGTGCTAAACAACGTCAAGCTTGTGATGGAGGATGCGCAATGTACACAGGTAAGATAACAGCAGACATTTTGAATGCCAACAGGTTTTGATGGCCTTACAGATGCAGTATAATTACCACAATCATATACTGTAAATCACACGCATTTCAAGGAAAATTCTCAATAATTAAGTATTAAGTATATTTCAGCTTATCGAGTTTTTATCTAGGGATATCACGATATTGAGGTCATTCATCACTGGCTCAAAGAATTCAGCATCAGTAAACAACCCTGATGTAATATGACCCTAAAGTAGATTTATACAGACTGTATACATTTCTTTATCTGGATTTGCCAACAGTTCAATGCTGTTCCAACGTTTGATAGTCCATTATTACTTTCAGCCACAACTACAAAAATACAGAAAAGTTTTGAAATTTTATTTGGCAAATTTCAAATGGCAAAAGGGAACGCCCCCGTCCTTGAAAATGCATGCCACAATAAGTTACGACTCACTTTTGCATATCAATAAAATGAGATACTTAATTAAAAGCTTTCGATCGTTATATCCCAGTGGTTCCCAAACGTATTATGCCTACGCACAGCGTAGCACAGCTGTCTATCGACCCAGGCCAGGCTCGAGAGTTGCAGGAGCCCTACGCAAGTGGGTCCATCGTCGTCGCCCCCCATTAAATTTAATGCAATTCGAAATTGTTCGAAATCCCCTCACGCCCTTGGCATTTGTCTCATTACCAATACATTGCTATGGTTCTGCAACAGAGCGCCTCGAGAACGCCAACATTTAGAAAAGACCCC
The DNA here is from genome assembly GCA_013389805.1 of Trigoniulus corallinus. Lineage (NCBI taxonomy): Eukaryota > Metazoa > Arthropoda > Diplopoda > Spirobolida > Trigoniulidae > Trigoniulus > Trigoniulus corallinus. The sequence continues at coordinate 22,653,498 of JAAFCE010005724.1, read as the reverse complement.
ACCAATCAGAGAAGTTTGGAAGGCCCAGGATTAAGAACATTTTAAATTACGGCTAGACTAAATGACAGGGAAATACTGTACCTCTGAAATTTGCCGCCCAAGGCAGATGCCCATGAACTTTGAAACAGGGGGAGCTCAGAAGGGAGAGCACTTCAAAAAAGCGCGCCCCAAACATTTTTAAATATTCAGCAATCCTTACTATAATTCTAGCTAGCAATTACAATAGGTCCTCTACTGCCCCTTAGACAATGTCCCATCTTCAGTGGTCTAGCCAACTGCAGATTGGACTGGCAATATAGAAATGGAGATAGCAATGCAAAGATACCTCATCAGTTGCAAAGTTGAGTCATGCATCAGTAGTTGAAATATGCGCCTCATTGAGGCACTGAGGGGGAGGGGGGGG
>JAAFCE010005724.1:22634271-22652995 GCA_013389805.1 Trigoniulus corallinus | reverse complement strand
GGGGGGGGCAATTGCTACATTGGTCCCCCTGGATCCGCCCCTGGTTTGATATCAGCTGTCAAAACTTACGATGCCAGACCTAAGACGTATTACCTACCGTTCTCGAAATTTCGTTTTTCTTTCCTCTTAACAGTTGTTCAATGCCCAGAAATTATTGGACGAGATTAGCAATGACGGTCTCAAAGTAGGATCATCGTTAGTTGTCAAAGAATTTGAAGCGATGGCTACTGCAACGATTCAACACCTGTTGGAAGGTACGGCTGGTGTTGAGGTGGCCATTTTCGTCACGGTGAAATTTGGTTTTAAAGAGACGGCTATCTAATACAGAATTTGTGATTAAAAATGAGTGTCATTTAGGTGAATGCATAGAGGGCGATTATACTACTAACCAGGCTACTAACATTTACCTCGATGCGCTGTTCGATAAATATTCCCTTGGAGAAACAGAAGTGAATGAAGAAGGTGTGAAAAGCGCGATCACGTTGTACTTTTTTTGATTCATTGTGACAATTCACCCGTTGTCATTGCCAGGCATAGAGCAATTACTTGTGGACGTCAACTTGGACATAGGCAGTGGTATAAATGACACCGACTCAATAATAACAACGACTACCACAAGTTATTTCCAGGACAATTCCGCATCCACGAACGCTCGCCTCCTCCTCAGCAGGACCATTACTGAGACATTCAACGCAGAAAACAACATTTCTAACATTGATGATGTAATTAGTCATTCATGGACCTTAAAGTACCTGACAGTTCAGACTAACGTTTTCATGGTATTTTTATGTAGTGCCTGACAAACACGCAGTTACTGAAAGCATTCGACAAGGACAATTCAGCTACTCTCAACAAAGCTGAATTTCTTGAAACCTTTGCCTATATTGTGTATCAGATAAGTTCCGGAAGTCAGTGCTCCCAAAAAGCCAATGATGACAGTGGTTCAACCTCAGCTGAAGGTAAATTCGGACTCTGAACCATAAGCCATGGGCGAATTGGAGCCGCTCTATTGAATCCTAGTCCTAGTCATTTTAGTCTCTCAATCCTAGTCATTTATTTGTTTATCAATAGCCTACGCTTATGGCACACTGTGCGTATTCGTAATCAGTGCCTGTTCTGCTCTGGGATTTCTCATCATTCCAATGCTATCCGAGTCAGTCTACGAGACGATGATGGCAGGTTTCATTGCTCTTGCATTTGGCACACTGACCGGTGACGCCTTACTTCACATGTTACCAGATGTAATTAAACATACGTTTCTTACAGTTGCACTTTCAAATCATGGTACAATAATTTACTAATTTTTTTTCGTTCAATCATTCTCTAGTCCTTAATGGAAGAGGATGACTCAGTAAAAGTGCCAGATTCTTTCTGGAAGTGTTTCGTTATCATGCTCAGCATTTATGGATTGTTTCTTTTTGAATCGCTTACCATGATACTTAGTGGAGGTCACGACCATGGGGTTCGTATATTGAGGATGACAGCAATTTCATGAATACACATAAATTAACACTATCAATGTGAATTATTGCTACAACTGTCACGATATTTGTTTCGGCAGCACAGTCATGGAAACGCCAGTGATAGTGCTGAAGCAAGTCATGGACACAGCCACATGCACAGTCATGACCTTATTCAAGAACAAGTTAAACAGAGTAAAGGCAGTGAAGTGAAGGGTGGTGAAAAGATGGACGGTGATCTGAAACTGGAGGTAAGACAATGCTATACCCCTGGAGTGGCAGGGCAAGACTGTGTACTTTTTATAAAGGTCTGCTTTTACTTTCTGTCGCCACAGATCCCAACTGACGAAAGTAAACAAAATAAAGAAGGCAATGACGAAAAAGCAAATTTGCTAAAAGATATGATAACAGAAACCCAAACTCCTGTGTTTCTCGGTAATTAATGCATAAATTCTAAGACTACTTAACGATAAAATGTAGACTCACCTGTTCTTCTTTAACTACTTTGCCCAGGTTTAACGTCTCTAGCCTTAGTCATCATCATTGGTGATGCTATCCACAATGTCACAGATGGCATCGCCATTGGCGCTGCTTTTAGTTCCAGTGTCAGTGAAGGATTCTCCACAGCTCTAGCTGTTTTCTTTCACGAACTGCCCCATGAATTTGGTAAGAAATGCCGTAAGCAACACTACAATGTAAGATGACGATGGATCCCGGCTCGATATCCTAGCATGATGTCCATTTGGGACGTTATCGGACTAATAAGCTGTCTTTTACTCTGCGCAGGCGATTTTGTGATCCTGTTGATGACAGGGCTATCGTTAAAACGCGCTCTTTACTGGAATTTCATATCCTCTCTTTCGTCATTTATCGGCCTTTACATTGGCGTTCCGATTGGAGAGAACGACGTAGCTGACCAGTGGATCTTTGCAGTTACAACGGGCATGTTTCTCTATGTGGCTATTGCCGACATGGTAGGTGACTAGAAAACAATGGCTTCACTACTTCAATATATATTAACAATATTTGTCTCACCTTTTAACTAGCTTCCAGAACTACGAAATATGAAAGTCAGGAGACAGTGGCTCGCATTTTTTGCCCAAAACGTCGGTACATTATTCGGCATGGGGTTCATGGTGTTCATGTATTTCTTAGAAGATTTAATACATTTTTAACCTCCGCATGAACTCCAAATGGAGTATACGCTGAAAGAAAGAAAAACACAGACTAATAAACGTCATACGTCGAAGATATGGAGGGCAACTGACCATCAAAATTCCAGATTCGGATACGTGTACCAGACAACTGATGTTTATGATTATAGACGATGATGCCTTGTAATAATTTATTTGGCCATTGGCATCTAAGACTCGTTTGTGCGAACGATTTTTGATGGTGTCTCCTAACAAAACTATTTTTTTTTTTTATAAAATACATATGAAAATGGACAATGAGAAGACAACAAGAGATTTCAAAACTTGTATTTGTCCCTTTCAACATGTTTGACTCTTGACCTCTTGCACACCAGTCATAGTAAAGTGTCATATTCCTCAAGGTTTAAAAAACCATTATACCTCCCCATGGAGGTAGGTTGTGAGAAATGACAAAATAATGAAAAGGTGAGATAAAAGGTAGACGAAAAAACAAATAATTATTATTCTAAAGATTAGATCCCGAATCCCAAAAGCATAAAGTAAAGTACAGTATATTGTTCCATAAACTTCATCTATCACATTCTTCTGATAAAAAAAAAAGAGACAACGGCAGGTCATGATTGCGATTTTAGATCAGGATAATTTGGATGCGGCTGTGAAGCCAATGTTGTATATATTTGGGAATAAAAATTACAAGACAGCCAGCCGTGAGGTGATTCACACTGATTACATGTCAATTATGCTACATACTTGAATCGTTCCCGGATACATGTCCATTTTAAAGAATGCCCCATATGTAAAGACAACATGGCACATTCTTTCCCCCCGTTGAATTCACGGACAAAAGTCAACGTTATAAAATGGTGCCTTTAGTGGATATGAGCAGGTGGCCCCACTGCTAAATGTTTGTTGGCAACTGTCAAGGAACTGCTTTAACCAAATCAAGGAACAATTGCAATAGAATGGATTGTTGTCAAGTGCCAGATCTCGAAGGTCTGAAAATGAGTCACTTGACAAGGTGTCTTCTTCCAAAAACTGTAATTGGTTGTCATTCAAAAGTAGGACCATCAGTTGAGATGGTTTTGGGAGAGCATCCCGATCCATGTAAGAAATCGAATTAAAAGACAGGTTGAGATCATAGAGATTCGAAAGTCCCATTAAAGCTTCTGAAGCCAACAACTTTAGGGCATTTTCCTGCAGATTGAGAGTGGCTAAATTTTTAAATGAGTCGAAGACGTGGGGAGGTATGTTGTTTAATAAGTTCCGACTCAGATCCAAAATACTAAGCGTATTGACAAATGGCAAATGATAAAAATCCATGGCTGAGATGTTTGTAATGAGGTTGTCTGCAAGATTTAGTATAGAAAGTTGTCCAGCGTTAATGTTGTTCAAGTGGCGTTGGGGGAAGTGAACGAGCTGATTATAATTCAAGGCTAATTCACTTATGGTATAATCTTTCAATATGTCACTAGGAATGTCGCTGATGGTGCTGCGAACAATTTCTAGCATGATCAACGAATCGGGATTTCTGGTTGCGGTGCTGACCAGGATATTCCGTAACAGCTCATAGCTGGACAGGTCGATGTGAACACAGTGAATCCGGATAGTGTCGGGCCCAACATTTTGTTGCGTGCAATTGGACTGATTGTTTGTAATTTGTGATCGGGCAACAGAAAGCCCATTTCCACTGTTTGCGGAAACACTCCACGATTGTCCGAATGACAAAAACGCAGTCACACAACAAACCAGTTCAATTCGCAAATGTAGCGCCATCGTCTCTCTATGAAACCAAAAATTTTTTAGTCAATATAAACGAAATTAGTGATATACGTTACATCGGAATTAAATTCTCTTGATGCTCTGTTTTCCTTTTAGGCCCGAAATTCCCTTGATCAAATAACATAGGCACGGAAATGATAACTAGTCTACTAACCGTTTCATCTTACGAAATATATTACTTCTTATAAAGTAATAGTAGGAAGTAGATGAGTAGCGAATTTTATACTAACACCATCAATCAATATTAGTATAGTGAATTTTAAACCTTAGATAGTGTTATCAGGCAATGTTTTATAAAATTTGTGTCGCCAACTTATTGCCGAAAAAAAGGTCATACAATTATAGTTTTTATCATGTCTGCAAAACTGGGTTTATGTTCATGAAGATGGCTCACAGAAAGGGCTGCCTGCAGGCAGGGCCGTAACGAGGGCAGGGCGAAGAAGGCGGCCGCCACGGGCGCAACTGGGTTTGAGGCGCAAAATGATTAAGTTTTTTGTCATTATTGCGTTACGGGCCGGCGAAAGTTAAGACACTTGTCACAGGAGCTTCATACCCCCGTTACGGCACTGCCTGCAGGAAAAATATATCCGCTCTACATTTGCCTTACCTACTTTAACACAGGTGCCCTACACACTTATCCAAAGAAACAAAATAAACTGGATTGAAATCAGTGCATTCGAGACATACATTATAACATCATCATCATCATCATACCCTTATCCCGCCTGTACAGGGTTGGGTTTGCGCGGCTGCTAGCCCTCCACTCCCGCTTATCTCCCACCAGGTCCCCATCCACCCCACATAGTACCATATCCTTACGGACAACTTGCTCCCACGTCTGCTTTGGTCTCCCCCCCCCCCCCCCCCCCCCGGTGCTTTTGAACCATCTGCATTCCTAAAATGGACCTAACGAACTCCTCTTCCCCTCTTCTCATTACGTGTCCATACCACCTCAATATACTCTCCCTCATTTTTTCCACGATGTCCCCCCCACCCCCAGACTACCTCTAATATACTCATTTCTAATTCTATCAGCTCTTGACACCCCACTCCTGTACCGCAGCATTCGCATCTCGGCTACTTGCATGCTACAGATGTTTTCAACTTTTGCGTACCAACCTGAAGCAGTTCCCACCTGTCCACCACACAACACAGTATTACGTCCTAGTTAGCCGAAGTGCACCCATGTTTTCTCAGGCTTACCTCTATGCCCAATGGTTCTCTCATCTTTCAACAGTTTAACGCAGTGTTTTTCAACAGGGTTCCGCGGAACATAAGCATTCCGTGAGGTCCGCCAATGGCAAGGTAAAATATAAAAATACCAATGAAAACACAAGAAACTAGAATGACTTTTGTCTGTCAAAGATGAACTTCGGGTGTCTCAAACATTAGGCCATAAATTCAACTGCTTATGCTAACACACACACACACCTGTATCAATTAATGTTTTTTTTCTGTCCGTGTGGGGTTCCTCAAAAGGTCTAAATGTTCCAAAGGGTTCCGTTCCAATAAAAAGGTTGAAAAACACTGGTTTAAAGTTAAATAAAATCACTCAAAACCCAAGGACCATAAAGAAGCTGGTGGTAGGTGGGTTATCTCTATGTCTATTTTTTCGTGCAACCTACTTGGCGACCATAATCTAAAGTTTCTAAACGTTACTATGTCACTCTGCAGTTCATAGTCAAGAACGCCACCATATCCTCAGCAGGAACGAGATAAAATGAAGGGCAGAAAATCATCTTTGTTCAACCTAGGAAGCAAACTTCAAGCTGAGAAATTATTTCGTACAAAAGTACACATCACAGTCACTTGACAATGGCGCTTATTAAAATGGACGCCTCGTCCCGTAACATAGCCGTTCTATAGCAGAGTACGTTGCACGTCACGTGAAATAAAGGGAGCGCAAATAGCGTAGAACGGATAGCTATCAGGTGCCTTCAGCGCGCGTGACTGCACCGAAAAATGGAGCCGATGACGACAACAGAGTTTGCGCGAGGAAGGTGTCGTCAGTAGTTAGTGTCGTCCCAATGTAGTGTGACGGGTTGCCCGTGTGTAGTTAGTACTAAGCCCTGACCCACTAAAGCCGTCTGCTCATACTTAACCAGTGCTATTTGGCGTGTCCGTGCCACATCAAGAAAGTTGGTCCAGCGAGTGCTGTCCGTCCACAGCAGTTTGCAACGCTGCCCGCAACTTTATTCGACTACCGAGTTAACCTCTATCTCACTTTCTGTACATACATCCCACAAGACCATCTGGATTATGTGATTTAAACTTAAAGGATTATGGCGGATTATGACATATGAAACGCATAAGGTATGACTCTTCTACTACAGAACATTAAACAACCTTTGAGACAAGTGTGGGACAGGGGTCCGTCCGGCTTCTTAATTATGCTTTCATTCAAACCCCCTCTCTCTCCACGCAACAATCAACTTTAGACTAGTATACAAGTTGAGCACGTTGCATTTTAATATCGCAACCTGCCATGGTAAAAATTATTCCATTTCAAATGCAGAAGGAGGAGGAGAAAGATGGAGTAAAGGGTCCTCTATCGTTCGTGACCTGCGATATCGGTACTAATAGCAGACTGTGGCAGCACCGTCTTATCTTGGAATGCCATTTCATTAGTTAGATAAGCCTGTTCGGGTCAAAATCTTTGGGAGAGTAGTGTAAGGTACCAACCGTAGTTGAAAGGAAGTACCAATAACTAACCTATTAAAATAACAAATCAGGTAGATACAGAGTAGCCTCATGCTAATATCTTACCACTTTATGAAATGGGTCCGTCCCATTAAAGATATGGGTTCCATGCGTTGCCTAATTGATAAATACACAGGAAAGGAGTGTAATTCAAGCTCCAAGGTTGAAATATCGTTGGTTGTGGATTCCTGTCGAAAAGAAAAGTTGGTTTGCATCATCTCAATTAAAATGCAGCGAAACTCTGGGCGAAAGCACCGAAGTGAGGCTATTGGGAAAGTTTATTGGGTTACCCCTTCTCCCACACATCCACGGACGGAATGAATTAAAATGCTTTCGCTTTTTTCTTTCTTCATTCGCCTCAATTTGCTCTATTATTCCATCCAGTCTCTAAATTACTGTGCTGTATTTCTAAGTCCATCGATTAGAAATTTTAAACTATAGCAGTTTGCATACAAAGTTCGTTTTAGGTAATGGATTTTGCACTAAGAAATCACTAAGACTATTCAAAGGCTTACTATTACCAAAGTAGAGGGGAGGGGGTTTCCTTATAGGATTGGAAGGGAGGAGATTCGAAACGAACCACTGACTCTTTAAGAAATCAAAATGCTCACGAGTAAATGTCGTTTCATTTTTGGTGAATCTGATAAGTAGAGGTCGAATTATGCTGAGTAACATTTTGTTGCTGTAGAATTCATACGTAGAAGCTGATTGATTGGGTTGAAGATTTATGTCGGCTGAAACTGGAACTTCCATCTGAAGGTCATTTTTGGACAGAAGTGGCATTGTAGAGGACGGCAAGAACATTTTGGGATAGGCGCTGCCGTTGATGAACATGAAGACTGTCTCCAAGCCATACAGGGGTTCGGGGTTTTGTTTTTTGCGGGCAGATGACCACATACTTACACAAGGGTGACAGGTGGAAGCCCACTATGTCTCCTCACCTCAGTCAGAGGCGAACCAGGTAGGGGTAGCTCTGCCAATTGACCTATCACCCCCGAATGTATGAATTGTTTGCTATTGCGTCATCTGGATGTTGACAGGAAGTCTGGCATACAGATACGGCCCAGCGCTTGTTTAACTTCATTAGTGCATCCATTATAACGTATAATGCGTTGGGTTTCAAGGTGGAATGATGTCATATAACTGATGATTTCGGTAGTATTTCGTTTGGCATTTGGCAACCTTGTTTTCATCAAAATGCACTCTTGACAAAGTACGTCATAAAGTGTAAACTAATGTTTATCCATACCTTCTTTAAGGAGTTAACTTAAGCCACATTGACCAGTAGCTGTTCGTTCAGCAATTTTGTTACCGCCATATTTTGAAAGAATTGCAGCGGTTCTGAGCGAATGTATTTGCGCTGTCAGCTCTCTATTCAATTACCATGACCATTCAGAGAGCGCATTTCTGCCATACGAACTACCGCTTTATTGTCGTTACGTCACTGAGTGACGTTCTGCGATGAATAGACCAATCCACAAACGACCGGAAGAAAGGAAGGAGATGTCACACATTATTTCAAAACTTGTTTTTGGTCAAGGGCATTCATGTGACGACGTTGTCTAATTGAATACAATAATAATTTCCCTACATAATACTTTTGCAGAATGAAAATATTAACTAGGTTGCGTTTAAGACTTTGTATTACCATTATAACAATGCCTACGACTCGGCCTGTTTTGGGTCAAATAATCCAAAGTGCAGAGAATCGGGCATCCTGTCTGTGGCAGGATGGGGTCTGCGGGTTCTGGCTCTCCATTCTTGCCTATCACCCACCCCAAGCTCTATCATATCCCTTCATACAATCTGCTTACGTCTTCCCCTGCCCCGGTTGCTTCTAATAACCTGCATCCCTGCGATGGACCTAACCAGCTACTCCTCCCCTCTGCTCTAAAAATTCTCAATGTTTTAAATAAAAAATGTCAAAAAATTTGATGGAAAAAAAGTATTTGCACACCTTACATGGTTATAATTGTATTTGCATAAATTAAATTGCTCTTTGATGTTTTGGTGCAAGTAATATTAAGCTTTCAATTGGGAAGGCAGGAAAATAGTGGTGATGTGCTCTCCAGGGGCGAACTGGTGACGAAGGTGCCAGGAAACAAAGCCAGGTCAAGTTGGGCCAAGCAAGCTCACTACAAGGACGAAGAAGGCCTTAGTGCCTTGAAACATTGCATGACAACTGGACAATCTCTTGCACAGCATGTTGAAACGGAATCTGACATCAATGTCACACCTCAAACTATCGGAAATGTGCTTCAGAGTTGTGGCTTAAAGGGCAGAAGACCAAGAAGAAAGTCCTTCGTCAACGAGATAAGAAAAAGATGCATGCAGCTTGCTTCAGAATAAGTCGTTGGGATTTTTCAAACCAGTTGCTTTCTCTGATGAGAGTAAATTTGATGTATTCAGTCCATCTAGCGTAATTTAAATTGGCAGGAATTAAAAGCTGCTAATGAAATGCGCTAAAGATTGCCAAAAATTGTGGAGGCCGTGTTATGGTTTGAGGATGCATGCCTTTTGATGGAGCTCGAGAGCTGGCCTTTATACATCCAACTATGACAGCTCTTGTATGTGTTGCACCATCATTTATTAAAAAGTGCCAGGAAGTTAGGTTTGCAGGACATTTTCCATTCCCAACAAGACAACGACCCCAAACATATTGCAGTGGCTCCAACTGCACATTATTGCAAGTATCTGGGGAAAGAAATTAGAAAAATTAAGATAACTGGTAAAAATTACTCAAGGCAAAGTCGAAAAGAAAAGTTTTTACTGGAAACTTTATTTGGCCCCAGGTGAAAATTTTAAGGTGTGCAAATACTTTTTTTTTTTGCTGATTGTACATAACATATTTTTTGGTCATTAAAATACTTCTGTGAAACCCTTTTTTCACAGACTCTTAAATTGACCTAGGCACCCTGTGTTACATCTGAGTTTGACACGACTAACTTAGAGGAAAGCATATGACAGGAAAAGAGGATAGGAGGGGTTAAAGGGCGTTTTTGGATGCTAGATCAGCCCAGGACATCAGTGAGGAGTCACAGCCAGAGTTGGGTCCACATGAGAAAACACTATGAGTACTTCAGTGTACAGTGCGGTTGCACCGGCGTTTACGCCCTTTACTGTTCATTCTCTAATCATGGATGAGTTATTGGCCGAAGGAGACTGGGTGCCATTGTGTGCATACCACTTGCAAGGAATAGCCCTATGGAAGGAGTAGCAACCCTGATAGGAGTGGTCACCATGTGGACTACCTCAGGAGAGCAATACAGGAAGAGCTTAGATCCTTGGGAACAGGCGAAGAACAGAGACCTAGTACGATGGGGGCATGTCAGCTTGCAGGGTGAGCAGTAAGGGAGGAAATAATGGAATGGTGATCTAACCGACCATGCCGTAGGTAGGACAGGGGCACTATTGGGATAATGTAATGCATGTATTAACTTCGATAACTGGCAGCAACCAGGACCGGACGTGTAATGAATTACAACCATGCATCACGTTGCATCTAAAGTAGTTATTGCCTTTAATCAAGCATCTGACTTTCAATATATTCTTTGAAAGTAGGATGTTTTTTTCAAGTAGGCTGCTTGCGTTTGTGGAAGTGAGTAATGAAAATACCTCATTAGGTTATCAGCTTTAGAACTTGTTCTCAAAGATGGGAATTACTTCAAAACTTGCATTCAGCACTTGAATCACTGAGGTGAGGGAATATGATAATTAAGGTAGTCCAATGTATTATTATTTTAAATTGACATTACTAATATGTCCTGGATCAGTAAATCTCTGGTCGGGACATAATGTACTGCATGTTTCACCCGGTCCTGATGTCAGTGACTTGAGTTGGAAATTGTGAAGAAACCAGGTGGACAACTTGGATGTCGATGCTGAAATGAATGTCAAATATCATTTTCCGCGTCATTAGTAGAAACTGTTCGTTGACTGAAGGACGAAATGCATACAAGTAAAGCATTTGAAAAAAGGACATTTGAGCTGATACGTGCCCAGTTAACCACGTAGACGACTTTGTATACTGATAATGACCATGAAATTTAATGAGCAGCAGCATTGCGTTGGACACACCAGTTCTCGTCTGATCACTGAAGTGAAGCAACGCAACCCCAGCTATAGTGCTCGCCACGAAAGTTGACACATTGGTGGGAGGGAAAAGATGAGTCCTCTTCGAAAAATAGGGACTAACATAGAAGTTGTACTTGCCATTACTGAATGAAGCCTGGCATTTGACCTTTTAAAGACTCCCTAATTTTTGCAATGAACTTTCCTACCTTCTACCTCCCTTGTGTCATCTTTCGTGGCGAGCACTATAGTACTGACAATGGCGGCCGCTTGGGAAAATTGGGTACTACTAACAAGCCAAAAATCGTCGGATCAGCGTAGTGTATGTGCAGTCTCTGCATTAGAACTACGCCAGTGGACGGGGCTCTAATGACCGTTGTAGTTGAAGGGTCCTAGAACACCCAAGAAACAAAATGAAATGTAGTGTCTCACCGTTTGTTTTAAAGTTTCACAGAGTTCAACTTCCACAAATTTACTGAAGCGAAAATTATAAATTTCAGATCGAGCAAATAAATAAGCCGTCGTACGAAGTCTATCCATCACTTGAGTAGTATAACTCTTTAAAAGCTCTAGGATTAACTTGATTTCAAATTAGAGATGGACCCAAGCAACGAAGAGAGCCAGAGGCAGCACTTAGGAACGACTACAACTGATGCCGATGACGAATCCTTTTTGGGCTTTTACGACACGGTAGTGTTGGCAATTCTGCTAGTGGCTACTGCCGGATACTTATATTTTAGGAGACGTAAAGAGAAAGAAGATGAAGTCTCGTTACCGAAACCCTTTGTAGTCGTGTAATAAGCCTCATACTTGTCCGTTGTCACAATGTTTACGGTCATTACCATTGCCTTATGTCATCTATTCGTTCGGTCTGTAGGCCACAGTTGGCAGATCAAGATTCCGATGATGGTTTTATTCATAAGATGAAGACTTCTGTAAGTCATTCACATATAGCAGAGACGGAATTGCATACCTATCTCACTCGTTGACTTTCGTCTGTACAGAACCGTGGAGTAGTAGCCTTTTATGGATCTCAGACAGGGACTGCTGAAGAATTTGCTGGTCGTTTGGTCAAGGAAGCTGCTAGGTACGGCTTAAAAGGAATGGTGGCCGATCCAGAAGAATGTGACATGGATGAGTTATCGAAGTTGGCAGAGATTCGCAATTCTCTGGCAATTTTCTGTATGGCAACCTATGGCGAAGGTGAGCCCACGGACAATTGCCAAGCGTTCAACGACTGGTTGAAAGAAGGAAACACAGAGTTAAATAAGATGAACTATGCGGTAAGGACCTTGAGGCAGAAAACGCTAAAACAGTGACACCTCAGATGCCATTTAAAAATATATGTGTATTAGGTCTTTGGTCTAGGAAACAAAACGTACGAACATTATAATGCTATGGGCATCTACGTGGACAAACGCCTGGAAGAACTTGGAGGAAATCGAATTTTTGAACTCGGGCTTGGAGATGACGATGGCAGGTACGTACTTCTCTGGATTCATGTTAAAATACGAAGGTGTGGATGAAAAGCGAGGATCTTCTAATCCAATCTGTAGTCTTGAAGAGGATTTCATTTCATGGAAGGAGAAATTTTGGCTTTCCGTTTGTGAGCACTTTGGCTTGGACACTGCTGCTCAAGATGTCAAGTAAAGCATCCTATCTTACTGAACAGTTACCTTTGTCTAGGGCTTCTTGAAACATTAATTCTGTTCTTCATTGTAGCATGCGGCAATACAAGTTAGTTATTCCAAATGAAATTGTAGAGGATCGCATATTTCGTGGTGAAGTGGCTCGACTTGGATCCTACGAGAACCAAAGAGGGTAAAAACCTGTTTATCTCTTTGAAAAATAAAATGCGCTTTGTAAACTAATGTTTCAATATTTTTGAATAGGCCGTATGATGCCAAAAACCCATTCTTGGCAAAGGTCACCATAAATAGAGAGCTGCATACTGGAGGCGATCGTTCATGCATGCACATCGAGTTAGACATTACAGGGTCGAAAATTAGGTAAGGGCAGAGGTCAGTTTGGATATTCTTTTCAATTATCAAGGCATGATCGTCCTACGTACCTTCTTTCAGGTACGAGACTGGTGATCATGTGGCAGTGTACCCTACAAATAACCCTGACATGGTAGCCAAAATTGGCAAGTTGCTAGACGTCGATTTAGAACAAGTCTTCTCCTTAGTCAGCATTGATGGTAAAAATTAAAAGGATGTGGCTTTCATTATTAGTAATTATTTTAGTGATATACTGACCAAGTTATATTTCTGCACAGAGGATTCTCACAGAAAGCATCCGTTTCCATGTCCAACCACTTATCGTACAGCTTTGTTGCACTACTTGGACATCACATGTCTTCCATACACACATGTCTTGAAAGAAATTGCTGATTATGCTAGCGATCCCAAAGAAAAGGAGATGCTGAAATCTATGGGTTCAAATTCTGCAGAAGGAAAGGTGAACATGTGACAATGTGCCGTGCAATTATTGCACCAATGTCTTCAGCCAAAGAGACTCATTCTTGTATCAACAACCCCTAGGCTCTCTATCAGGATTGGATTCACAATAAGTGTCGAAATATTGTGCACATCTTGGAAGATTTGCCGTCACTAAAACCTCCACTCGAGCATTTGTGTGAATTACTACCTCGTTTACAAGCTAGATATTATTCTATATCTTCTTCGCCTAAGGTCGGTGATCCAATGTAGAATAGTTTTATTTTCCTGACTTCAGGCATATATTTATCTTCTTGGTCAACCGGCAAACATAATTGTATTGATTTCTTTCAAGGTCTCACCCGATCGCATTCACATCACGGCTGTTTTGGTGAAATACGAAACTGGAACTGGCCGTACTAACAAAGGTGTTGCAACCCATTGGCTATCTGAAAAGCAACCAGATAATGGAATTAATCCCACCGTCCCCATATTTGTGAGAAAGTCTCAGTTCCGACTCCCAGCGCAACCACAAACACCCGTCATCATGATTGGACCTGGAACGGGTTTCGCCCCATTCCGAGGTTTCCTTCAAGAACGTCACTTTCAAAAGCAGCAAGGTAAAAACCTACATTGTTGGTACGAATTTAAAAGAGTCCTGCTTAGTGGGGTTATTATTCACATCCAGGTTATTTACGTTGTGTTTAGGAAAACCAGTTGGAGATTCAGTCCTCTACTTCGGCTGTCGAAAGAAAGATGAGGATTTCATATATGCCAACGAAATCACGCAGTACCTCGAGGACAAGACGTTGACTGAAGCCCATTTAGCATTTTCTCGAGACCAACCTGAAAAAGTGTATGTAACTCATTTACTTAAGAAGAATGCTGTACAAGTATGGAACTTGTTGGGAGAGAAGAATGGCCACGTTTACATTTGTGGGTAAGTACAGACCTTGTGCATAGAGCTAGTGTTTGTAGAGACCTGCACAATTTCGTATTCAATTTTTTTTTCAGTGATGCTCGAAACATGGCCCGCGACGTTCACGCAATCATTAAAAACATCTTCATAGAACATGGGAAGATGGACGATGCTGCTGCCACCCAATTCATGAAAAAAATGGAGTTTCAGAAACGTTATTCTGCTGATGTATGGAGCTGATGAAATGATGATCCTAATTTGTTGACGATGAGGGCAGAATGTAGAAGTCAAGCCTCGGAGGCTTTTGTATCACATGATGGAAGAAATTTTTTCAGAGACGTAGTCTCTGCTGAAGCCAATCACCTTCCAGGTATAATTTCGTATTCCGACTATAGTGTTAAGATAAAAAATATTATATTATACAACTAATTTTGGTACAAAACAAGATTTGGGAAAGGGAACTAGCAATTTTGTAATTGTGGACTAATTCCATTTCAACAGCGCATCCGAAAATAAACTTTTAGCTGAAAAAAAAAAGTTCTTAAAAATTTAGTGTAAAGAATTTCCTAGATGACATTCTATACGTTGGCTCAGATAAGGTCGTTCATAATGCACATTGTTTGAAAAGAGAGAACCCTTTCCCCTTCCAGTCTTTGTTTAACCACACGAGCCATTTTACTGATGATAGGGCGACAATTTTTATCGCTCTCAAATCTATTTACAATTCATACAAGTTCTGTACAAAATAAAATGACAAAGAAATTTGAGGTCATCACTCGGCAGGATGCACGAGCACCCTAACAAGCAATGACAAAAGAGGCGGGTAATGAAGTGGTGATGATGATGATGATGACGACGATGGTGGGTGTGTGGGCATTCTAAACCTCCTTTTTTTTGTTAGACGTAGAAACTGGCCGTTATGTCGATACCATCTAGTCAAATTACTAATTGCTCGCAATTGCTGTGGGCCTAGACAGTTTCATTCATCGTTAGTCGAGGCATATTCTGAACAAGTAGTTCATGGCACCAACCAACCGTCCATCTACTGAGAAAGCGTCAGGACAGCGGAGGGGTAGAGAAGAAACAAATTTTAACCAAAGGGGACGACGGATAATTCTGGAATCCTTGAGTATATCAGTCGCAGTCTTTTGGTAAAAAATAAAATGGATTCACGAAGTGGTCTTCTGCTCTCGCAGTCCAATCGTTTTCACGCGCGAAATCACAATCAATGCCAAAAAATGAACTTCGTCAAAGGAATCAATTCAGTGTCCCACGGCACTGAGGAGCTCCACAGAGACACGGGATCTTGTCTTCTTCTATTGGGAATTTATAATCATAAGTGATCTCTTCGTTTACATTAATTGGCTGTTTTGAATAAATTACGATCTTCTTTTGGCCTTCTACAGTCACTACTTTGGCATAACAGTTCGGCTAAAAAACACACAATATTAGTACAAGAGCTTAATATATCAGCAGTGTTCTAATAAAAAAAAACTCACATTGCAACTGTGATTGATGAAACGAGCCAAGTTTCCACACTTGGTCGCATCTATGATGGTCTCGAGATCGACTCTAAATAAATAACTGCTTCCAATTCCGATCTCCTCATATTTCCGCTCTCTAAGGTCAGCCACAACAGGTCTCACTAGTTGACCTACATATTCAATCACCATCTCGTCAGCCGCAATTGGTTCAAGGGCAAACAAGCCCCAATCATGAATGCCACTCTTTGCGAACTTCAGTTGCTTTTTCCGAAACTACGCATCGAACATAAGGCACACAAATATAGTCCACTGATCATGTTAGGCAAAAGAAAAAAAATCACATACAAATGCCATTCGTACCTTCAATTGATTAAACTTCAGAAGATCGCTATCAGCCTCCACACCAAAAGACGTCAATAACCTCCTTTGGTTAGATCGCACTTCCCGCGTCATCTGGGCTGCCACACGAGCTTTGCTCGACAGCCCTTTGCCTTCCTGGCCTCTGTCTCCTGCCAACGCATGTGTACCGTGATGTTTATGCCGCCTTTTCTCTCTAATATCGAGTTTATAATAGCCCTCGCTTCGAGCACAACCCGTTAAGTGAATCCTCGTGTCATCCTTCCTACGTTTCTTTGGAGGTGATGGGAGATATGTTGGTGCACAGTCGTCAAGGAAGAACTATATAAAACACATGCCGCTACCTCAAGATTTTATCATACCCTTCTCCCACAAACCAATAATACTACTTTTAAAAAAAGGATATGAGGGTGATCTACCCAATGGGTGTCATTAAGCCAGTAGTTCTGGGAGTCATCTTGTAGCATCATTTCGTAACTTCGTTTCAGATGCCCTATGTCTTCAGAGTCAATTCCAGTGCACAAAAAATCACACAAAATTTGTAATTCCTCCATGAAATTTCGTTTGGAGAACGGCGCACTCTTGTCTTTGGAGTCGGGACGCTGTTCAACAGACGTTGTGACTTTGGACTCCAATTTAGTTTTGGGTCTTCCCCGAGCCCGTTTCACAACAATCGGTGGCGGTGGAGTCCGAGGTCGAGTGTACTCATGATCGAAATTCATGGATGGAACAGAGTCATCAAGTGGTGTGGAATCCTGTGGTACTGATGATGGCACTTTAGCCGCAGAATCGACAGCATCATCGGAACTTTTCACAGGCTCTTCTACATGCGTCACACTGCTATACGAGCCTTCTGCAGTCTCAGAGCCACTCTCACGCGCCTTACTTTCATCAGGTGGTAAACAATAGCAGTGATCAAACAGCAGTTGATCATCTGACATGTCTTCTTTCGAGATATGGGTTTCACTAGTTGCCAATGATCCTTCCCGCTCTCCAATGATACTTCCATCAGACTGCATGCTTAAACCATGCCCATGGCAGACAGCTTCATTTATATCCGCAGACTCAACCTCTTTCTCCGTAGAAGATGCCACGTCAGATGCACCAGTATCTGTCCGATCAGTTGAACTTTGGGAACAAAGAAAAGTAGCCGAAAGTGCCATCAGTGCTTCAGCAGCTGATGCCTCATGTTCACTGTCCACCCTCTTTACAAGTTCGTCAGGAAGAAGAGACACCGGTTCCTTTGGTGCTGGCCCTGTCAGTTCAGCAGTCAGCCTGAACACTTCTTCAACTAACTTTTCTGGTCGGTCAGTCGGTGATGAGCCTGAACTTTCTCTTTCATCCTCCATCTCTTCGACCTCATCGTCCAAAGCCGACTCCACGTTAGAAGTTGCTTCGAGTGCATCCGTCTCGTGTTCGCGATCGGAGCCAGTAACTAGCCCTTCATCGGCTGTTGAAAGAACAGACACGTCTGCATCACTTACAGCCTTCTCACCTGGCAATAGAGCCCTGAAAAACAATACATACGAGTGATTAAAACACATTTTATCCTATCTAATAAATATGCAAGAGCGCATGGCAAGAAAAAAACCTTACTTTTCTCCAAAGTCGTCGTCTTCTTCATCTTCATATTCACTTTCGTAATCTTCCGATTCCCAGTCTGATTCTCCTTCTGATGGCAAACTGCTTGCAACTTCACTGTCCTCCGATTCCTCCTCAGAACTCTCTTCCAAGGAACTGTCTTCTGTAATAGCACATATTTTTCACGCTGCTAGCTTGATGCAATCAGGGAACAGAATACTATTGTATGGATCATACCGTCTGTATCGCCTTTGTCACTTTCGGTTTCGGAAGCAGTACTTTCCAGCATTTGAAGTTTAGAACGTCGATCTGACCCAAATGTTTCCTCTGTACTATCATGTATATCTTCATCGTGATCGTTTTCAGATTCTTCATCAACAGCCAGCTTGCTATCTTCGTCATCCAAAGGAAGAGGTGAAGGAGGTTTGATCTTTCGCTAAGGAGTCCAAAGTAATATTATAACACATCTCCAAAAACAGTGGTGAAATAAAGTAGAAATCGGTCTAACCCTGAAAGATGGCATTTTTGGCATGGCAGCCCGAAGTCCAAGGCCGAACCCTGCAGAGTCTAAACCTAAAGCAATACTACCACCCGATCCCGATGAGTCAAACAGAGATGATATCGAGGACCACATCTGCTGCTGAACTACCGTGGCTGGACCTTTCTCGGCAAGATCCACACTAGCTGTCACCACAACAGGACCTTTTGGCTAAAACAAAATAAGTAAGTATCAGCTTTAGAGATCCACCTAAGGAGCAAGATCAGTAGAAACGAATACCTT
>JAAFCE010005724.1:22604176-22634171 GCA_013389805.1 Trigoniulus corallinus | reverse complement strand
TGCTGTTGCTCGTGGTCGTCCCACCAGCGTTCAAATCGACTAAATGCAGAATTCTCAATCATTTTTTTGCAAACATCCCTCCTCATAATTTGCTTCAGTTCCTGGACTACAAAATCAACAACTCCTCTGCAACGCAAATTTGAAGCATATTATAGGATTAATTATTAATAAAGCATTACACTAAAAACAAACGTGAGGTGTGTTATCAAGCACTTACTGAATGGTAGGTATAGATGGATCCTCTCCTAAAGGTCTCTTCTCTGGGACAACATGATGCAAATTATGCTGTCCGTAATGCATGGGAATTCCTTGACCCATTCCAACAGCTGGGAGTGAAGCTGGTGGCAAATGAAGGTAAGGAACCACAGGTGGTCTGTATGGTCCCAGATCAAGTCTATGTGCATTAGAAACTGGTACAGGAAACCGCCCGCCCATTGGTCCTAAGGAATATGGAGGGTAAGGAGACGTGGCAGCTGCAGCATTGGGAAAAGGATAAGGTTGATTGACTGCTGGTCCCCACGGCCTGCCTGCGCCATAAACGGGGCCAATTAAATGTGGTGGCATAGGCGGAGGGTTACTGTGATGAGGAAGTAACTGTGGTGGAATGTGACCCATGGCAGGAGGTAAATGCATCCGAGTCAACAAGTTTGGTGGAATACTTCCGTATGGGTGCATTCCTAAGTGCTGGAGTGGCATAACAGAAGGATATATGGCACCAAAAGCTGGAGCGGCCGCAGGTGGAGGAATACTAGAATTAAATGCACCAATGGGCGGGGGCGGCACCTGGACCGGCGCCAATGAGGGTCTTTCAATCGCAATAGTATTACTTGACGACTGTACTTGAATCTTCTCATCACCACTGCTGAGTGATGCTAACGACATGCGGTCATCATCATCTGCACCGATGTCCATTTCTGAATCAACAGTATCATTATGAAGCTTTTCATTGTCCTGTGATGTGTCATCATCCCCAGCTCCATTTTCTATCAGCGACATTCCATTCACTGCACTATCCAAACTGTCATCCGTCTGTCTCGTTTCATCCACCAATGTTTTCGCGTCAGTACGGTCCTCTGTAACATCTGTAGATGTATCCTGCGCACCATTAAACCCATTTTCTGAAGATTTATTCGAAGTTGTATCCAATGTGGCCTCCTCCTTTAATAAGTCTAAAGTCAGCTTGTGCCACTTAAGATATGTTTCTAAAGACAAAAACGGTGATGGTGGAGTGTCCAGTGGTTGCTCAATTGCTTTTTTAGACAACACTTGCTCCTCTTTCAGAGGCTCTGGAGGTGGTGGTGGGGGCGGTGGGGGAAGATCTTCAGGTGGTGGTGGTTTTGGAGGTGAGGGGGGCAGTGGAGGTGGTAATGAACTAGAATGAACTGAAGGCGGCGGAAGAGACGGCTGATGAACGGCATGAATAGGAGGAAACTGTTTCACAGTCTTTTTTAATGACTTGTCCTCGACATCTGCTCCATCAGGAGTCCCACTATTGGCGAACAACTTAAAATCTAAGAAAAGAGGTCCTTTACCTTCCGTTTGCTTCAGAAGGAGTTCTATTCTGGAGTCGAGGGACTCGCGCTCCGGACTTTGCTTTTCACTCTGTGAAGTCGGGGTTTCTGGTGTCCATGGGTGGGAGGAACTAATAGGGTGGCTCCCAGAAATTCCACCATGATGACTTCCTTGGTGTTCCCAACCTGGTTGGTGAGGCTTGTTGTCCCAGTGGGGATTAGGATGGTGAGGAGGAAGAGGAGGAGGCGGTAATGGAGGAGGTGGTGGAGGTGGAGGTTCATGAGGCTGACCCGGTTGCACCGAGGTAGCTGGGGTAAAGGTAATCGGAGCACTGGGAGGATATTGCGAATGAAATGCGTTACTATATGGTGCTCCTGTCGACTGATTTGGAGTCCTGTACCCAGCTCCAGCAGGCTTGTAGCCATAACCCGCTCCTTCGAAACTCAGAGGAGTGGACTGATTTGATCGGTATCCGAAATCCGACTGTACGCTGTATCCCAAATCAGAATGTGTGCTCACAAAACTACCTTCAGACTGCCCTGTGGAATATCCAAAATCTGACTGAGCAGGAGTCATCATTTCCTGATGATAATCTTGAGAAGCAGGCATTGGTGGTACAGGGGGTGGTAAAGGTGGAGGACAATTCTCGGGTGTTGGAGGTTCACTAGCTGAATTCAAGCTTGGTGGTAATGTCTTCTCTTTAGATGTGGTTTCCAGAACACTATTCCTGCGTCGTGGATCCTGGCTAAGAGATTTCCTTTTCTCATCTGACGTGGATTCCGAAGCAGCAGCTGACACCGGGCGATCGGAGCACATTTCGTCGAACAATTTCAAACATTCTTTGCCTAATACAAGGGAAAAAAAAGATAACTGTCAATGGAAACCTGAGACTCCGCCTCAAATGCACACAAAGGATCTAACTGGAAAGAAATGTACCGAACACATCGTGGAAAACACTGATGATGTTTCCCATAACTGACGTTTGATGAAGTTTCTCCACACAAGTCTTCGCTGACTGCACTGAAACAAACGTTACTCTGGCTAAACCCAAATGCTTTTTTGTTTTTGGGTGATAGTAGATAATCATATCTTCAACTGCTCCAAATTTCTTCAGCAAATCTTCTAAAAACGGTCTATTGATATTGTCATTCATATTTTTTATAGTAACCTCTACTTTAGGAGGTATTCCAATATAGTTGTCATCGATCTTCAAGAACGGAAAAAAATAACTTGAACTTATCAGTGCAAGACAATCGAAATCCATTAAAGTCGAACATCTTACCTTAAATTTGGGAACGGGTAATTCTAATGTCTCTAATCTTGTCCATATTCTTGTGAGACTTGACCTGGGGTCTCGTATATGAACTTGCGGATGAGTTAGATCCTGCCAAATCACATAAGTTAAGGAATTTTACGTGGAATTTCCGTTATGTGATTATGTGATAAAAAAGCGTTTGTTAGCGATTTGTGGATAGCCTTCGTGAAACAAACACTATAAATCCGCCACTGATATTGGTTTCGCTTACCCCTGGAACTACGCCATCGTATCTGTACACCTTGGCTGAGCCTTTCTTCAGTGCCGGATCTACTAGTAATTTATAGTTCTTTTTCTTCTTCTCATGTCCATGATGGTGATGGTGGTGGATTCCACGACTTCCTTTCACTCCTATCCCAGGTTTAATTACCGTTCCACGTCCATGAGTCGTTACCGATTCTAACGCAGTGATAGTTTTTCCGCCGTTACCGTCAAATTCTTCTGCTGGAGATGTCTCTCCAACACCGTTCATTTCTGAAACGAAAAACAAAAAAATCAATCATTACACACATTCCCAGTGTCAAACGTACGTCCTTAAAAGAAGTTTTGATTCTTCAGTCTTTGACTACACACTCATAAATTATCGTACAAGCTTGTACACCAGCCAATATCATTATGAAAATTTATATGCTAGTTAAAAACAAATACTGATTAAGGTTAAAATTTCATCTATCCGACGCAGCGCTCCAAACTCCCCAGACCGTCTAAATCAATGCTTACTTAGTCAAAGACAGCGTACTTTGTCGCTTTAAAGCAATCTCAACAGTTCTAAAGCGTGATCAAGTCTTGAGTGCATGCTAAAACTATTGCAGGCATCCGAATGCAAAATGCCAAATTAATCATATGAAAACATTGCAACAAAATGAAGCCCTGACTCCGATTCAAGGAATCAACATAGCCCTCCATTGCCATCGTTCTGTCTTCCCATAATTCCCAGTAATAGCGTCGTATGTTTTTCGCCGTCACATGATGCGCCCCTAACGGCCATTATCAAGTTCCTTACGTCACTGTGGTCAAAGATATGGATCTTGAATGGATGAAGTGTCTTTAGTTGGAGATTGTTTAGAAAGTGTGTTGATAATTAGCAATCTAATTATTTTAATATCACAACAAAACTTTAGTTGACCGTATCGAGGTATTTTACAAAAGTACTGTACTTGAAAGCTACGGTAGACTAATTAAAGCGATTTCTGAAGGAATTACGTGGATGTCAGTGACTGACTGAATTCCCTTTTGAGGTTCAAAGTACACGGGTTCGTCTCTCGCACCAGTTGGTGGTAAAGTCATCCACCTGGATACCCGTAACGGGTAGAATCACCTATTAGTGAAAGCTACTTCAGGGTTTCCCCTCCCTAGGGCTTATCAGATTATTAGCAGCCCATAAACAGATACTTGCATCCACACCTTCGTGTTTATGACGTTTCTTGAAACAAAATATCAACCAACACCCACTCAGCTGAAAACTTAACTGTAAATGTTTAATCGCATTTATAATAAGAATAAACACGCATCATTATTCAATGCAAACAATTTAATGAGGAAGACTACAAAAAAAAATTACTCGAGTAGCGAGAAGAATAACGTCAACAATACAATCATGAGACTTCAACGAAAATCAGTAGAGGCACAAAAAACCAAGTGACAATATTTCAATCAAATCTAAAATTAAATGAAGCACAAAAGCTGCTTATACCAAAAAAAAAAGTTATATACACACAGGACGTACATTGAAACCAAAGGGGAGGAAACACGATCAGAAAAGAAATTAAACTTCACGATAAATACCTTTTATTTACAAGTAAATGATGTCATTTCTAAATTAAGAAGTTAACAGTAGCCCATAGGAATTATTTGGGCAAAAGCTACCCATGGATGGACCCATCCATGGATTGTTTGAAATCAATGTTCTTGAAGCGTAACACTATGAACTACAAAGGAGAAAGAGAGAGCACCTCTTATTGAGTAAAGTCAGGTGGAAGAAAGACTAGAAGAAAACGTTTGACAGAGTGATAGGCCTTCAAATGGACCACCTAAGAAAAAAAAAATATTTGAACCCATGGTACATCTTAAGCCAACTGTTGGGGGCAAGTCACAAGAATTTGGGAGTAAGTCAACTAAACATTACAAATGGCAATTTCCGAAATTGTCACTCAACGACCTAATAAGAATCCCGCGGGAACGGTAGGAGGGAGGAGACCTTTTTTTGTAATTGACAACCATAAAACTATTTACAATAAGAAATTTGCTTCCATTGCAAAAAAGAGAGAACTGAAAGTGGAGTATCAATACTCCTAAAGAAGACTAGCTACAAATTATTACACACATCTATATATACATACATGTACATATAAAAATTTACATCACAAAAAAAAAGGAGAGGGGGCATCGCACACCAGGTGACTCCAATTCCCAGTCCATTTCTGAAGTAAAAAAGAAAAAATTACACAAGGGACGAGTCATCACTATTCATAAGTTAGAAATGAAAGAAAAAACTAACTTTAGATGAAGTTTACTCACCATACCACACACTCGCACACATTGGAATGTACAACAAACTAATCATCGATTAGCCAAACACTATTCAAAATTTGAAGCGAATTTAAACGATGTGGCCGGCCAGTGGCCCATGAAGGAAAGAAAAACAAGCTAATAAATTTTGTTTCAATACGACACCACACGGCAATACCACAACTTGCCTATTAAACATGGAAGAAAACTAATGCCATATATACACGTACCCTCAAAGCATACAACCTCCTGGTCTTTAGAGTAGTGATCAATATTTGACACTCAAGATTGATCCAGATGCAAAAGAAATTTTACAACTAAAAAAAAACAAAACGAGACAAAAACAAGACCCGAGGAGGAGACGAGAGGGATCACCAATGAAATACATACGTCTAAGTTAAGTGCACATTAAGATGTATATACAACAATATGGGAGGTATGAATCAAGAAGAAGCTCCTGTTGTCCTCAGAACAACTACTACAAGTAACATTTGTACTCTAAGTTTAGTATCTATAATAACTCAAAAGTTAAGTAACAAACCAAAATAAAAAGAATTAGTGCCATCAAACATGACTAACAAATACATCTTTGAGGATCTACACACACACAACAAGAGCTTTCCAAGTCAGAATAACACCTTTATCATGTAAATAGTGTTTGGTAAAGAGACTGTCACCATTTTGAAATGACTGTAGCTCGTAGGGAGGAGACAGGAGGAGGGAAGAAAAATTCCTGGATGAAAAGGCACTGTTATTGACGAATTTGACGGTTAACACACCTTCAAAAAAAAGGAAAGCCATTCAAAAACAAAAATTAAGTGTTTAATGGCCATTTACAACAAACTTTCCGTAATGAAAACTTAAGAAGAAAGCTTGTAGCAACAAAGGCCCCTGGAAACGAGAGGGATAAAGCTACTGAGTTGGGAGATGTCACCGACTGGACATTTACAGAAATTCTCAATTATAAATTTCAAACAACCACCTTCTCATTTCTAGGTTTGCTGTCCAAGTGACAACGAGGGAGAAGTGCGGTTTAAATGTGACAAACAAAAAAAAAACTGCAGGACTTCAAAGCACTGACGTTGCACCATCAAGTATTATACATAGTATGCACAAAAACGGAAATTCACGAATGCCGAACCCTTTCTGGAAAAAAAAAAACCAAAAACTGAATTGAAAGACTTAAAGACTCTGGTACTAAGACATTTCATCTTTACACAGAGATACAATTGGTCCAAATAGGCCTGTGGTACCCGATATCCAATATTCAAAAGACACGCACACACGCACAAAAAAATCCAACTGTAGTGCCTAAACACGTTTTCACAACAAACACGCGAAAATAAATTAGTCACCAACATTTTCAAAATACAAACGAAAGGAGGAATTGAATGACTGGGGGGGGGGAGAAGATGAGTAAAAACAAGAGAAAGATTTTTTTGTTGCATTAGTACCGTTTTTTCCACGTAAATGTCACACATCGGTACAAAACATTTGCAACGTGCGCTTTTCACATTCACGCACACAAAACAAAAAAAGACGTTCAAAGAGTGAAAAATCACCAGTGGCCAAAGTCACACAACGGATAAATTGAATCACCTAACTTTCGTGGGTGACTGGTAGAGGACAAGACGAAAAAAAAAAAAAGTTAATGACGAACACGGCAACAACAAACAAACAAGCGTGGGAGATTCCACATTCCAGCCATGTGGCGCAAGCAGTAGTACCACAACACAACTATTGAATAATGGTCAAAACCCAATCTCTACCTGTTGTGTGATTGACACCACACCCTTCAAATATTTCAAAATCAACAATGAGAAGAGCTACAACTTTGCGCGAAGTTCCAGTTCGAAAATGTTTATTCCAGTTACAAAACGCAGGAATGGATAGCTTCGTTGAGAAGTTAAGGGGATGGAGACGAATGTCAACACGTTAAAAAACCCTCCGACGGGTGGTCGCCAATAAACTGATGACTTCCTTAGTAAAGCTCTTCAATTTTGCACTGTGGTAGCTTGTTGCTGTCGTTGTTCCACTTCCTCCACATACTGAGCACGTTGAGTCGGCACTGGTGGAAGATTGGGCATTTTTTGTTTAAGGTCGGCGCCAAACCATTTATCCAAATCATTACTAGCAGGAGGGCTGCCGAGTCTGGTTTGCGAAGTCGTCTTTGTACCACTTCCACCAATACCACTACTACTACTTGTGTTCTTCGACATGTTTCCAAAGTTTAAACTTAAGGACGGCTGGAAATTGGAAGAATGTGCAACTGGAAAAACCGGATCTGAAATCAAAACAAAGCCAAGACAACTGTGTTCTTTAACGTGTAGGAAACATTTCAGAACTTTCATCACAAATGAGATTTCATCTGTCGGGCAGAGACACAAGCAAGAGTTTACACAAAGGCTAGCATTAATGACATTTCAGCAAACAAAATACAAGCTCACCATTCTTTCCAATTACAGAAGTTTGATGACTACTCGTTTGGTGTCCAACAGTCGATGCTGTTGTAGCCAATGGAACAGACCCACGAACTGAATTACTCATTCCCATCAGCAAGTGCTGCATAGCCAAAGGATGAAGATTGCCAGACACCTGAATTTGTCTCGGATCAATGCCTCTTTGCTGGAGAGCTGCCAATTGGTTGAGATGTGTAAGAGCATTTGCTTGTGCCACTACAATAACAACCATGGAACATATAGCCAAAATATAGAATATGTACTGTAAACTAACACACTGTACCAGAATGAGGGTGAACCATATTGCCAAGAAGGAAGTTACTTGGTGCTAGAGTAACACCTGGCCTAATCGGAGTCACAGTAGAAGGCGCACCATGCAGCATGTTCGTACTACGAACCAAACCAGGATGTCCAAGGGCAGCTGCGGCAGCGGCTGCCGCTGCAGCAGCCGCTGCAGATGATGAAAGAGGAGACACGTTCAACTGCCTTTGAGCTTGCTGCTGCAGTTAAAAGAAATACAATTTAATTGTCGTACAACTCTTAATTGATTCCTTTGTATGCTTTGTCACAGTGGAAACCTGTAAGAGTAGTTGCTGAGTCATATCCACGTTTGCACCAGACGCCGACAGGAATGTTTTTGATTGATTGCCACCCATCAGCTGCGGTTGGGATCCAACTCTTTGATTGTGAGTTGCGAGGCCTATAAATTTACATCAATAGTTAAGACCGCATATCAACAACCCAACACCACTGCCATTCAGAGGTATTTTACTCTGGTTGCTTTTGACGATACGCCGCCCTTGGAGTGGCATTTGAGATTGAACACCACCGGAAACGCTAGTCTGCGACGTACGAAGAGGAACTTGGCCACTGATAAATCCTTGTCCATGAAGCACTCTTGGAGCATTGGTTAAAACTCCTAATTTATCCCCTGAACCATCTACTGGTAACCGCCTAGTTGACGAAGTCGGCTTCGACAGATTTACTTTATCATTTGATGCTAAAATTGAACACCCAAATGCGTTAAATATTTTGCTATTTGATAGTACAAATTGAGGCACAAACGTTTTTACCTTTGTTCAATGGTTGCTGATTGCCAATACACTGCTGATGCGGTGGGGACAAATGCAAGAGTTGGACGTTTTTGTTAGCCTCCTTTTCCTTGCCAGCCTGCATTTTCCTCATCACTGATGTTGGAATAAGTGTTTGACTTAAACCCGATGCAGACTGCTATCATCAGAAGAAATGAGTATATACCAACTTTTGGAACATTAATATTAAAGAGCTCATGTACCTTTACTCCCGTTTGTTCCACGTTAAACTTCGTAGCATTAGGAGAACGAGGTCTACAAAACAGAGCTGGTTAAAAATCTTTGTATCAAATAAGGGACTATCAGTAAAACGTACGTTTGCAACTCCAACTCTTGGCGCTTGCGAAAGTTCTCTTTTTGTTCCTCAAGTTTCTTTTTAATTAGAGCATTCTGCATTATCTGCTGCGTGTGAGCTCTTAGTTCTTGTGGAGAAGGAACTCTTGCCATTACATGAGATGGACCCTAAAGAAGTACATTTATCACGAGTCAGGAAATGCTCTATCCAACAAGTTCAACCAAAGAAATTAACTTACGTGCACCTGTAGATTATTTGGGTTCAAGGTGTTTGAAACAGACGACAATGGTTGAGAGATTTGATTCGGATGAATAGGTGAAGGAGCGTGCGTTATGATTGGTGGAGTTTGACCAAATACTAAACGCGATAAAACCTGCACATATTTACTATTATTCTAAGATTGGCAAGAAGTCCAGAAGTGATAACTCACCTAATGGTGAAGGAATACACGCTCTTTGATGATGTAGGAAGGAATGAAGTCCGTCTCCTTGAGGAGACTGCGCCCTCGGACTGACAGAACCACCAACTAGTGACAAGGGTTGAGAGATACTGGGTGGAGAACTTGGGCGCTGCTGCTGATGATGATGATGAAGCATGACACCTTGAACAGGACTTTGAGATACTTGTTGTCTGCTCTGCTGTCCGACGTGTTGCTGTTGTTGCTGCTGCTGTTTTAAAATCGCAGCCAAGATTTCCCGATGTCGCTTCTGTATGGGGTCAGTGGCTGGAGAAGAAGCTAGAGGCAACTGTCCCTGCTGAGGAAGTTTTAGCATATTTTGAAGGTGTTGCTGTTGTTGCTGAGAAACCTGGCTATTATGAATTCCCAGTGACGTAGCCAATTCATCAGCACCATAGCCGAAACTGGAAGTACTGTTTTGAAATGAAGACTCCGAAGATATTTGAGAATTTAAAATTTTGACCAGTGGATTATTTTGCAAATTTGAGTTGAGAGATGAGGATTTCTGATTATTGATATGAAAAGCTTTGGATGATGCGAGAAGTGACATTACTTCAGAGGACTTCTGAGAGGTTGGTGTTTTGTTGGAATCTTTCGCCAACAACTGCTGCCCTTTCACCAAGCCTTGGGAGGGGGAAAAATTGTTAGATACAGCATTCACTTCTATATAACATACATTTTAATACCTTACCTGCCAAAATATCCTGTTCAGTGGGAGCATGTTTGAGAACGCTTCTAAAATGGGCATTATTGTTTGACATGGGCATTAAACCACCTCCCTGTAAGAAAAAGCTCATATATATGTTATCACTGGAGCTACTTAAGTACAGTGTGTGTAATCTATTGTGAACAAAGTAGTTGACTTTCTGAATGACGAACTTTTCAGACAATCTGTCACTATATTGTCCTCCAGCAAGTGGAAATTTTCGACTAATGCGTCGTGTGCAAATGAACTTTAGTTTAATTCTCATTCCAATGCTGGAGGACTATTAGCTTGCGTAAGAGAAGTGCCGGTTATTTAATTTAGTATAGCGTCATGTCTACTTCATTTACTAGCCAAATTCAATCCCATATGCAACTTTCGGGCGAAACACACACCTCCGGTCAATATCAATAATAATTCACTTTTAAAAGTATGTTCATAACCAAAGAAACTAAACAAAATGATCGCAAATAAAACTAACCAAAAAAAAAAAAAAAAAACAAAAATAAATAAATAACAAAAAATAATTAAACCAAACATACGCTTACTAACATCAAACAGCATCTGCATTTTGCTTTAGTACCTGCTGCAACAACTACCTATATATTTTCTAATCTAACAAAAAAACTGCAGCGAAGTGCAAAGTTACCTGCATTACATCCACATCCAGAAGATTACCGTCACTTGAGGCAACTGAAGAAAGCGGAGTGACTTGACCATCTGAGATTTGACACAACTGGAAAATAGTCCCCATCAGTGACTTTTACTCCAATTTTTTTTTAAAGTAGTTCCCAACTAAATTAAGATTGCCTATCTACGTAACCTTTCGTTACCCTCTACTCTCTCCCTATCCCTCTACGAATAGATTAATATCGCGCTTCAAGAGATAGTATGTTCATATTTTGCCATAATGTAACAAAAACTTAAACCAAAACAGACAAAGCATTTGAAAATTAAAAATAATTGTTATCAATATGATTTCATTGCATAAAGAAGCTTACCAGTTTCTTGAAGGCATTGAGATCATCATTCATTTGAACGTTCATAGGGACATGGCCATTTAGGCAGTCTGTCACTGGTACAGTGCCATTCTGAGTTTCTAATACTATACTCTTTAATCCAGCTTCCAATTCTTGGACACTTGTAGCCTTTCCAGACATCGCTAATAAGAACAGTGTTTATAATACGCAGAAGCAGATGGAAAAGAAATGCATGAAACATTACAATGGAAACTTACCCATTTCCTTAAGGTGATTAGCATTCTTCAAATTATTTTTTGAGAATTCATCACCCTCGGTTTCAAAACTCGCATGAACGCTATGGAGGATCTCCAAGAGACTTTTCCCAGCATCACTGTTAGAACAATTTGACTGAGTCATCTGAGCTGGGCTAATTGGTGCAAAATGAGACTCTAAATTGGAACATGGCGGGGAAACGGCACGAGGTTCCGAGAGATCTATTTTAAAAATTATCATTCGGTTCCACTGTTAATAACAGTAAATAGATTCAATAAAAAAGCCATGTCCACTTACTATTAATAATAGGTGCAAGTAACTCATCTTGAAAGGAGGACCTACGACTCCCATCTGAACTGTGACTTTGAAAAGGCGAGTAGTCGCGCTGTTGGAAAAATTGTCCAAACCTACTACCACTAAGGCTTGCATTACCCTCTTGTGGATTGTTTGCCTTTTCAAGTTTAACAATAAAAAGAACGTTTGATTTACAAGAAATTGTTAAAAGTTACAAGAGAAAGAACTTACGTTGACAGAGAATATGCCAGTGATGCTGTCCAGGTTGAAGAGATCATTGAAGTCAAAGTCAGTCGAAGGAAGTGCCACCGGTTCACTTTCTGAACTGCTTTTGACAACACTATGAAAGTTGGCCTCTTGACCATTGTGAGATTGGTCTGAGCCACTTTGCGGTCTACTTCCTGAATTACTAGAAGGCCTAACATCGGATGATTTTTCCTTTTCTTCTATCTTGATGGTCATCTCTTCAGTGGATGAAATTTTTTGCTTTCGCCAATTCCTACGTCTTTCTCGTTTACTATTGTCAAGTTCTTGATTCCTGCCTTCTTCAGCGTTGTCATCAAAACCTCTTAATTCAATGGTCTCCGACTTACTCGTAGGTCCGCCACTAAACCACTCTGGCTCTTCCTCCTCTTCAATACGACGAAAACCTTAAGCAGTAAAAACTTCTTAAATGATGATTAATACCAATGAATACAGCAACAATCAATGCACACCACCTCTATCCCGGTTTCCTCGACGATCAGAGTTCCTGTCTTTTCCTGGTCTATCTCTCGTCATTCGACCATCCCTCAATTCTCGTTCCTCTCTATCAAAGTGATCCCTGTCTCTTCTATCATTTCTGTCATTCCCCCGATAGCCAAAATCCCTCTCCCTGTCTCGGTCACGCTCTCTTTGCATTAAACGCCCATTGTTAATTCTTCTTCCAGGCTCTCTGTGAATATCCCTAAAATAATGATGTATTATATTGAAGTCCTCCCTCTATTAAAACTTTTTTATGTTACTAAAATTACTTTTCACTACTCCTAAAATCCGCTGGACATTCTGAACTACGACCAGTTCCCAGCGTCACATGACAACCAGTACCAAAACTTCGGCGTTGGGGACTCAACACGATGCCATCCTGCTCTTCTTTTAGACGTTCTTTGGGATCTGCAACAAACATTACATTAATTCCTCGGTGTCGTTGTGGTCACCTTTAGTATAATTCGTTAGCCGTTTATTAGTTAGTAGTTTTTAATCACCAGATGATCTACGTTTTCCTACAGTGATGTCGCGCTCTACCTCTGCCACTCTTTCTCGTTTCGATTTGTGTTCTTCCGTAGGGTGCGGATAACCATCGTTTTTGTCACTTAGGGCCCATTTCTCTGGATCCCAAATGCCAGATTCACTATAGCAGAATTTAAAATTCAGTTCATTATAAAAACTACTACTACTACTACTATCAAATCAGTACTCACTCAAAAAATGCAGGATTGAGAAAGGATGGTCTTCTTTTGGCACCTGGCGTTTTCGATAACGCTACTAGCTGATCCTACAGCATATATGAGCGATTAAAGCAACCACACAATAATGTAAGTTCACCACTAAACTAATCAACATTTGAATAACACTTTTCTAATAACAACCTTTGAATATTTGAACTTCGGTTTGGACGGCGGTACATCATAATCCGTAGAACGAGAAACTCCCAATTCTCCAAGAATGCTTCTTGTATTGCTATTATCTAAGAAACCAAATTCATTATATGCACAGTTATTCGGCTGATTAGCGCATCTTGTATCTTTCGGAACCAGATTATGAAGTAATAGATGGGGTTCTTCTAAATTAATTCTGCCATGCATGATCCACCAAAACAATGCCACATTTCCAAAACATAAATGTATCAGGAAGACACATATCGGGCTAATTTCTATTATAAATGCCCTCTTCATTAAATAAGTGTAGCACCAAACCAAAATGATGGCTATACGTTTCGTCACAATGCAGTAACAATCCTACCTTAATACTAATAATCATACCCAAAACGATGAGACCATGTCATAACACTAGAAAATTGTAGCCGAAAACAGGTCATATACACTTAATGAAGAATACCTTTTGATTTCAAACACTCCAAGTTAACGTCACCATTAGGCTTAGTATTACTACTGACAACTTTCAGTTGTTGTTGTGCCATCGTCATTTGAGTTCGCCTCTGGGGTTTACCGTTATTCGGATGATTTTGGACGCAATTCAAATAAACAAGTTCTCACGTACACAGACAGGACTACAGATACTAGTTGACAGATTTATAATGGAGAATAAAACATTAAAAAGATGGACGCGTCAGCATTTGCAACTATTTACCAACGAAAAGATCACACAAATTCCAACTGATGCAAAAATAGAATAAGGGGGGAAAATGTCAGCTTCAAGCACCCGGATGTTGACCTCTATTTCCTGATTCCAGGTGACATAACCATCACACATGTAGCATTTATAATAATAATATGAATAGGAACATTGGTACAAATGACATCTCTAACACATACATAAGTGATTGCCAATATAAAGTGACGTTTTCTAATTTATGCATTTGGTCTTTCAGCGGTAGCATTGCATATACGCATAACAGTGTTACAGCTACCTGGGAGGATCAGGTCGAAATAGAAGTTTTAAATGTCTCGGCTCGCACTATTACGTTGGTGTTTTGTTTATAGTGTGCTAATATATTTGTACGTTCTCCCTCCTAAATATGTTTGACAGCCAGGAAAGCTTGTTTTAAATTAAAACTAGAATTAGTCTTGTGTGCCCAGGTCCAAAACTAATCCAAAATTAAATAACGCAACCATCGCTCGACACACTACATTCTGGCCTGGCTAAGGCGCTCGTTCCACCAGTGGTCGAAAAGACAGCTCTAAATTTAAACGTCGTGAAAATGAATTTCGTTGTTGCTTACCTCTTCCTTTTTGTTGAGAAAAAACGGCGTAAACCAATGCGTTATATTTATCCATCGATGGGTTATCCTTATAGAAATTCCAATTTTCTGGAATTCTGTATATTAAATTGTGACAATTCTTTGTGGTGTGAAGTTGGGCTTGAGTTCCTACACCATGACTTCGATGATGAACGCAGGCGGGAGCAAAACGATCAAAATTTGCTCCCAAAAAATAACCGCAAGTTGAGTATGGCATTTTTACAAATGTAAGTTAAACACCATAGGAAATTAATCGAAATACAGCAATCCGTTGAAAGTGTGTTCCTTTCCTACTTGCACTTTTATAATGCCAGTAAGTTGTCAACACACCGAATAACAACAAACGTATGTCACGTAAAAATAAAGTAAGTCGGCTGTCGAACTACTAATACCCTTGAGCGAAGTTGGATAACCAACCTCGAAAACTGAAACGTTTACAGCAGAACTACAAATGGGTGTCAACTTCTATCGTCTCAACCGTCAGCACTTTAATTAATATGCATGTCCAATTTTCCTTCTTCCTCCCCCTCCCCAATAATCTTAATTCCCGTAAGGCAAAGGTCAATATAAATGTAACCTTTGTCACCCTCCTAACGTGAAGTCGCATACCTTACATTCATAATATAACTCAATGAGGTAGTAAATACGCCCTGAAATAATTACACACCACAAGCACCAACATGTAAACGATGATTAGGATATAATTTTGGTTTCTTTTCATTAAAGAAAGTTTTTAAATAATGCACGAATCCATTCTAAAGACACTGTTACGAGTTCACACAATGACGCCCAAAAACTGTTAGAAATTATATCGGTCCCGGTCTCTATGGTGTCAGTAACGAAACGATGCAATACCAACGATTTTGCTGATCATTTATCAGCTCCGTTTTGTTAATGGCAGTGGCACATTTTTACACTCACACAGCATTCACACCGGCCTTACCCATGTCACTACGTCTCTTTTAGAGACAACTCCAGAGCTTTTGCAAGCATCTCCTCCTCTTCCTTCAATCGTCTTTCTTCATTACGTTTCTCCATCTCCGACAATTCCAATGCCTGTCGCAATTGCTCGTCAAGAAGCAAATCTTCATTCAGTCGCACATTAGCCGAAAACTGGTAATCGGTTTGAGGGAGATGTTCACCTGAAGTAACTGGTGAGCATGAATCGGTGGAAAATTGATGTGGGGTTTGAGAAAACGACAGACTTTCTTGGATGGCCCTAAAAGAATTAAGACTTCATAGAGCATACATCCAGAAGGAGACATTCGACGTATCTTTAGCATGACTACACAAACCTCTGAATAAGTTGATCGTCATCGGTAAAATAGCTTGGTGTAGATGGACGGGATGGTTGGTGATTCCTTAATGCCTCCCAAACTGTCACCTATATAATAATCAAACAACGTTAGGATGGCTATGCTGCATATAATAGTAACGTACTTCACAAATTTCGAAATAACTGGCCTGGTCGCTTTCAGTGCCACTTTCCATAAGACTTTGCTGAATGGCATACTGCATCAGTTCGTCATCTTCATCCATGTTGAACTGTCGCCGATTGTCAGAACCTTAAGAATAACATAAAATTACGACTTGATTCCAGAACGTTTTTAACATCATGATTTTTTTTTATCTGTGGAAATGACTTCTATATATGCCAAATTCATCAACTGCCATTCCACGAAACATTCATTCTTCCAGGCAAAAAGAAAAGATCGCAAACAGGGAAAAAAAACAAATCGGAAATAAGGAATTCCACCAAGTTTACAAGAGCTTTCAGTTTAATAACTAATTAGGAGATAGATAAATTGGTATGTTTGAATAAGAGAATCACACAAAATGAACATAAAAAAAAAATCATGAGTTTGGTGCTGCTTCATCAGAGTTAGACGAATATTATACTGTAGATTGCAACCTAATTTACTACCATCGCCAAAACTTGTCATCATCTTACTTAAGGAATTTACATAGTACAAAGTTATATTCTAAAATTAGTGGCAAATAATGTCGGAGACCTAAAACTTAATTCATTAATATAAATTCTTCTAGGAATCGACTATTATCTGAATGGCTAACTATAAGAGATGGTACGTCCTACGTAATCGAGTGCATAGATCACATCGGAGAGAGGGTAGGGTACTCATGAGATCTGACGACCGAGCAGAAACACGAGGTACAAATATGAGAGATATAATCCGACAAGATAGAAAATATAAAGTAGAGTGAGGGACTTGGGAGAACTGTTACTACTGGGAAAAATGTTGAAAGATGGCTCTACATGTTAAACTGCTGGACGGACGTGACAACCCTTTTTTTTTGCTTGCCTCTTACGACATGCTGCAATTCCAATGTGACTATCAATGGAGCAGTATAATCAGAATGTGTCAATAGTGCTATGAATAATGCTCTTATGATGAAGTGATATAAGAACAAATTGCTCTTGTGATGATTACTGAAACATGTATATAATATTGCTTATGAAAATCACTTTTTCGTTTATCAAGCAGAAATCGTGATCTTAAGCAGCACAAAACCGCATTTACAAACAAGGCATCAAACAAAATTTATGATAAGGTAGAAACACAACCTTCCCCCCAATCTTGTCTAAACTATTGGCGAACGAAATGAAAAGCCAAAAATGCGCAGCACTTACTTCTTGAATGCTCACAAGTTCACTATTTTCTCTAATGTTCAGCAGGATCAGCCTAAACTTTGGATATAACCAAAAGATGGGATACAAACAAAAGTTAGACGAAGAGAGCGAAAGAAGGAGAGATTATGGTTTGTAGGAAGGGTGCGACGAATTTCGGCAGGGTTAAAATCATCAGAGGCCAAGAGAAAAAGTCATAAAATGCAAAAACAAAAAAGAAAAAGAAAGAGACAAAGTGAAAGTTTCACAAACCACACGTCACACAGATACACAATGTCACTGTAATAATGTAAAGAATGGAAGAAGAAAACATCCCGATCACTCGCAGATGTCATATTAATGGCATTATATTTCAGCATGCAGTCTTGTAGCCAGGGATCCCTTTGACATTCAGGACAAGCATTCAGCAAATCACTTACCTAGTCTTAAATAATCAGACGGAGGCTCAAAGAATGAGTCGTCCAATACACAAGTAACACGATCAGCTTCTTTTATAGTGGTCACACCTTGAACGCCATTATCTAACCCAAAGATGTTTCCAAAGGTGATACGGGCATTTAGCACGTGGAAAAGTGGGATTTCTTTACGAAAAGGAAGAAATGATGGAAAACAATCTCTCCTTTGTGAAAAAAAAAGTTAACAACCAAGTTCACTTACCAATTTTAACGGGAAACCCAGAAGGCAACTGGAGTGTTATGAAATCTTTCAGCTTTGCAAAATGGGAGCTACTGATAGCCATCAGATCGACAATAGGAAGAATCTGGAAAGAAAGTCCAGTTGCCAAGAACTACGTGTGTTTAAGGGAGAAATAGATGAAAGCAACTCTTTACTTGTTCTTGCAAAGACAGTGGATAATCATCACATAACCATAGAGTAGCTTTAAATTTCTGCATTTTAGTCGTACTTTCTTTCGGTCTTCCTATATCGCGCCCTTGGAGGTCAATATTTGCATCTAGATATTCTTCAGGAGTGATGTTGCAAGGATTGCTAAAGCTAGCAGACACTTCCTGCAGTAGGGTTTTCAATTGTCATTCACAGGTGAGCTTTTGAGATATCGATGAATGATATTTAAAAAAAAAAAGCGGAATCCTTACTCCATTAGAAATTGAAATGTTTGCCTTCTCTTCAATTTCTGCAATTCCAAGGAACGACTGAAAAGGTGTCTTTGAAGTCTTGCACTTGGCTTTGTCAGCATCTGTTAAGTGTTCCAGGCGCGTTTTTGTGACTAATTCAACATTACACGCACCATAAACCTGAAAACAATGGACGATCGTAAGTAATCAGTTTGTGAATGAACTTCGTTAACTAACATCTCTGTTGTTGTGGTGGCAGTGCATGGAATGTAGCCACATTAAAATGTATCTAGTTACGTACCTTACATTCTCGATTGTTGACAAACTCAGATTTGTCACTACGCCATCCCCAAATACCTGACTTGTTCCTACAAAACCCCGCATTTCGAATTCATTCCAACATCACGTTTAATATTTCCACACTGAATATATAATGTGTTTTTTGTCAAAGACATTTACCTTTCAAAACTGATTTTGTCTGTGTCTATGTAGGTAGTCACAATTGGAGTTGTCAGTCTGGCAGATACTACTTCATCAGATGGTTTCATGAATGAGACGTCTAACAACGGATTAGTGATGGCTCGCAATTGTTCTACATACACTTGCCGAGTATCATGATCAATTTCCATCATGACAGCACAGTCCTCTAATGAGAAAGGTGCTGTTAATTTAATGTTTAGTAGTGCTATGTGCAAAGTACAAATGTTTAGCAAAGACACTCACTATGCCCTTTAAAAATATAACTCCTGTTTCCTCGCTGCCAACTACTGTGTTCAAATCCAAGAAGGGTGGTGTCGATTCTAACATTGCAACCTTTTAAATGTAATTACGAGAAACACTACTATGGTTTCAATTCATTTTCTTTCTTTTGCACAATTGCACAAATCAATTTCATGTTTTTAACGTACCGCTTTTGTAAACTTTATACGTATCGCTTGGACACATTCTCGATACAAGGGGAACTGCAGCGCGTAACATTTAAACAGAATGAAAAACAAAAAAAATTTACCGTGAATTCAAAATAACTAACGAAAAGATACCCCAGCTTGTAAACTCCCATTTCATTTCCACATAAAAATCTGGTACCTGCAAAGTTAACAACATTCAATATTTGATTTAAAGTTTCCAAAATTTGATAAAGAAACTTAAATATGCATTTAGCTGGTCTGCTAGGCTTACATCCTGGAGTCGGTGAAGCAATTCCGGGATACCAACCACACGGCTGTTATACCTCTGATAGTCTCTCATTTCGACAACTTCTTGAAGAAGTTCCGGATCCCCCGTTGCTGCTGCTTCTTGGACAACTGCAAATGCAAATAAATGGACCGTTTTGTTTTCTGTTTGCCGAGAAATCTGTCGACTTTTAATAGGTATGACATTTTCTGCGTTTGCATACATTGTATACTACCAAGGACTGATCACATATTTAAGTATACCTACCAGTCCAACCTCCATTGTTTTCGACGTTGACGTTTGCGTTATGTTTTAACAACACCCGAGTACTTTCCAAGTGTCCTAAAGTAACAGCTAGCATCAAGGGTGAACGCCCTCGGGGATCTATCTTCTCAGTGTCATGCTAATAAAAGAAATGAGAGGTGATTATTTCGAGTATTGATTAAAAATCTCTGTTCATATGTAATGCTAACGAATAAAATTGTTATCATCTCAACAAAATTAACTACCACACATAACGTGTATGCAAACACCAATTTATTCAATGGTACAGTATATAAATGTAAATTATGTCAAAAAAATTAATTTATCATTCAAGAACCCAAATTCTCAACATTTAGGTACATTGATATGATTCGACGAAGCGCAAATGGAACCGGAAAAATAGTGGCCTTTCATCCTGCATAAAATGCCTCCTAGAATTATTGATTTTTATGGTTCGCTTAGATTCTTATGTGGGATTTCTTGTTAGTAACCGTGAATGTATAAAGTCTGAAGAACTACAGTTGCAATTACACAGTAAATGTACTACATAAAGTATATTGGGGTATGTCGAATTACTGAAGTACAGAAATCTGCGTATTTTTATATAAATTCCATCCGTTATGGATTTTTAAGACAAGTGTAGTAGTGCCATTATAATATACTATTAAGCCAGGTACGTGCATACTTATTAATTGGCGAGTGGTGATATTTTGAACTTGTCAATTTTAAAAAGCTTACAACTGATGGGAGCCAATTCTGTAAAATGAAGAGAAACTAATTTAAAAAAAAAACAGGCACCCTGATGTGACTACTGCATTGCGTCATGTCAACACAATGGCAAGCCAAAACTGATTTGGAGAAGAGTAGGATGACAATAATAATAGGATGGATGGATCTTTCATAATTGAGTAATTTTAGTGGAATGGACGAAGCCAGAAAAGTCATTAACAGGCTATAGCTAACATGCAATTAAGTGTCTAAACTGAGGTATAAACTGAGTTTATACCGTCGTAAAGGCATTGTCGAAAATTAAGCAATTATTTCTGGATGCACAGGGAAAAAGAGTGCACTTAGTAATACTGCAAGCAGGCTTGCTCAGTTCAGTACTATAGCATTTTAGAACCGAGGAGTATAAGGACATATGGGATGTATAGCATACGTAAAACAGTAGCATACAACAATTTACGTACAAGTCGTACTTTTTCCTATATCTAGGGGACCAATGAAAGGATACGTCGAATCATGACTAGTACTAATAAATTATATAATGAATTTCAAATGATTAATAGGAAACAAGAGCCCCTACTTCATAGTAATAACTAATAGAGATCCGACATTACATTGGGGGTGTCCATCATATTTATACCAATGACAGTTAGGGTCACTGCCCTTGGCTCATGAAATTACACAAATGGCGGAATATGTCAAACGTGCAACAAAAGGGCCTCAGTGGATTATATTAGTATAATAAATTTTACACATGTCCTACTCTGTAACAATAAAAAGCGTGCTTTTTCAGTTTTTGAGTGCATGGAACCCTTATCTCAGAACATTTAACATTTTCTTTATAAACATGCAATGTTCTCATTAAAATGTAGCATTCCCCATTTAAAGTTTGTAAAAATGAGTGCAATTTTCTATCGAAGTTAATGAGCCCTTGGCCAACAAACGCTGCTATGAAATTGGTACTAAGTCTTAATATTGTATACGATAAAATTCTTCAGTCCCAAAATGTAAACCTTAAAAAGGGAAAATCAACAATAAATTCTTGCGACGAACTTCATTCAATCTGTGATGCATAAGTCTGAATTAGCCCAGTTTCAATCAGCACAAAGTGCTTGTTTCTAAATGCAATAAACTGGGAATTCAACATGTTATTTCGACTCGTGCATGTTTTCGGGGTTACAGCTGATGGTTGAAACTGACATCACGTACTTGGGTCCAGCCAGGAGATAGACCATGACGCAACCATGAAAAATAACATCCTGAGCGTTATAAAACGCGACGAGGTGATCTGTGACTTACAATATCCAACAGCAATTATTTACTACAGGTTATGCAATGTTTAGAAATATCACGGCATCAATTTCTAACTCATGCATAAAAAAAAAAGTAACCATTAGTGAGTTAGGGCTCACATCCAGAATCAGCTATTTAAAAACTTACTTTTTTTGAGGCCAATTCTTTATCAAGTTCTTCGAAATCATTATTCCAAATCAACCAATGCAGAGGAAACATGTCTTTTAATTCTTTGGATGTCATTGCTCTGATTTCACAAATGGAAAAACGAATTCAAATCTTCAATGTTAACCATTGAACTAGATTATGGAGAGTAAAGCTCCGACCGTTCGGAAAAAAATCAAGTCTGCTGACATTCAATTCAAGCCTATCCCTATGTTCTATATTATTTAGATGGGTTGGTACCTTGCGTTACCACATAACTAGTCACATGAACACGTATTGATCGGTGAATCAGCATCAAAAATTTTATAACCCCCGAAATCTCATCAAAATACCAGTAAAACAGAGACTGTGCGGCGCCAGCAAGACGCCATAACAGTCAATAAGGCGTTAAACTAACGTATATACGCCAACATACAATATTGCGTGTTTGCACTCGAGTAGGAATTTTGAAAAGCCATTTCCGGTTCTTTAAATAATGACGTAATCTAGTCGTGTTGAAAATTTTGATAGTTTTCTCTTTAATTCAAAGCGAACAGGTTGTAAACAAGAAAACCTACACGATGACACCACCCAAAACATTTAAATAAGTTGACGGTCAAGGACCTTCTTACAACTTATATATTTATTTATTTGTGGCAGCGACGTCAATCGCAGTCATGTGCAGATACTGTAAGGACCAGTCACAAATTACATTCACATTGGAAACGGATGATGACATTATGCTAATTGTAAGTCAATGTCAGTAGTTTTTAACGTACAGTATGTTCTGAAAAATTATGAAAATTTATTGCACTAGAGCGACGTAAGTTGAGTGTTGGAGCTTAACTTGCAGAAAGAAAACAGGCCGACGTTCAAAAAGCGTGAATCAAGATATTACTGTAGATCCACAGGCCACTCCTTCCTGTCACAGGGATAACAGGGCGATGAAGGATAATGATAAACATCTCGGTTTTCTTTAATTGTTGCTTTTGTTATTGATCTGAATTGTTAATGCCAACTTTTCACGCCAAATTTTATACATTATGATCATCAATGGTTGTACAAAACCACAAACTGAAAATACAGCAACATCTTGCCATAATTAAAACTCTTATTAATCACCGAAAAGCTCTAGATCATTCAATGAAAAGTAGAAAACGTGCACTATTATGTAAGATGTAAAAGTACAATGACATATAAAAACTTTTGTACCCATAAATTTCATGAAAATTATCAATCACATACGTCGATTACACAAGTATACGCATTGAATTTATCTTGATACCAAGGGACATCCCTGATTAATGTTTTGGCAAGTATTTCATTTCAGCTTTTGCCAGTTCTTCGTCTTGCTGCAATCTAAAGATCTCCTTGACAGTGGCGACCTGAATGACATGAATAATAGTGTCCAGATTATACAGAGCGGAGAAAAGTTGCAGTAAAGATAAATCTATTGTGATTCTGTTCTCAGGCATATAGTCTTAGGCGAAATTGTTAGTTACTATCTAGTTTGTCAACCTTGATGTGCTATATACGTTTTAAGTAGCACATCAGACGTTCTCCGCAGATCTATGAAGGCCATCTGGTTGTGTGCGAGAGGCGTCCCACGTACGACCTAACCTCAGCATCTTTTTCTCCTCACTTCGCTATCTCCGACGAAATGTCTGTCTACAAGCATCGTGCATCGCAAAGGTAATGAAAACCTCACCTCTTTTTCAACGTTAATTAATGATTCCTGGTCGCGTATTCGTCTACTAACAGTTTGCATGGCAGCGATGGATGCTCTCAGGTTATGGTTAGCCCATATAACCATTGAGATGCCCAGCTTTCGAAATACCGTAGTTGGCGTGGAATAATACTTAGTTGGTACAATGACAACGGGCCCCTGAAGATGTCGAAATAATATTAAGATGACAGTCTTATTTCATGCTCTAGGTAATTATAAAGACTATGGCAAACACCACACCTGATTCTTCCACAGTCTCATAAAAGCTTCGATTTCAGAAGAATCTGACTTCTTACTGTGCATTAAAATAGCATCGGCACCTGAAATAAAATTTCAACGTTTTATTTACGGGCT
The DNA here is from genome assembly GCA_013389805.1 of Trigoniulus corallinus. Taxonomy (NCBI): domain Eukaryota; kingdom Metazoa; phylum Arthropoda; class Diplopoda; order Spirobolida; family Trigoniulidae; genus Trigoniulus; species Trigoniulus corallinus. The sequence goes on along the minus strand of JAAFCE010005724.1, from coordinate 22,609,943 downwards.
GATTTGCATCTGAGCCCTGTTGCGTACGGAATGAAACAAAAAATCAGTTTTAGTAATGCTATATACCTGCTGCAATGTAAGCTTCTGCTCGTCTTAAGGCTTCATCTAGGCCCCAACCTGCAATTAAGGCCTCTACCCTGGCCACGACACAGAAATCCTTATCGTTCTGATTATCTTTACAAGCCTAAAGGAATCGGACATGTCGCTCTGAGTGACAAATAGACAGTGAAATTGTTGCTGAAAACTCACTACCACGGGACTTAAATGATTCTGTGGATGGGTCCTAATTGGTTCGCCCCCTCACTCCAACAAAGGGCTGATTTACTAAAGAAAACCCTCAGCCGGCCTTTAGTGGGATTAATTATAAATTAGCCCCTGTGCACCAATAAAACGACCTGGACACACCTCAATTACGTAACTGATCGGAAATGGTATCAGGTCTACTGACAGGGCGAAAGATGTTCATGGTGCATGTTTAGGTGTTATTATTGTAAAAGTATTGCCTATCCTCCCTCGTCTTATAGTGACCTTTATTTTCAAAGCAAATTCCTCCACGTCTGCCAGAGGCTGGGGTCTGTCATCCATTAAGGAATTTGTTTTAGGGAACAATTTGTCTTCCAAACAGCATCCTGTTAAAATATAGTAATGTTGGTAATGAGTTGTGATTGTTACGTGGACATGTCTTGAATGTCGAAAAGAAATTGCCTGAACCTGCAACTCCAATACTTTCTAATTTTTGAACCAGTCGTCTTGCGTTGTTAAAATTTCCATATCCAGTATCGGCGTCCAATAGGATTGGAATGGAAGTAACGTCACTCATATACTCACATATGTCCAGCACTTGGGTCCAAGACAACTCATTATTGTCTCTCACACCTGCTTGGGCTGATATGGACAATCCACTTCCCCATATCCCTTTAAAACCTTAAAAAATATTTGAATTCACCCACACGAACTTGTCCATTCGTCAGTTTATTTTGATGAATTAACTTCTTACCGGCTTCTTCAACTATGCGAGCACTTAAACCTGAATGAGCCTCCATAATGAATTCCAAATCAGGTGAAGTGATTAACTGCTTTAATTGTGTCGTCTTACGAAGCTGCTGCTGCTGCAAAATTTTGATAACATTTTTGTAATAAAAAGAGCAATTTGGTATGAGAAATTTGGCATCTCCTTTCCTCTTTGAATAACACCCTATCTTCCCCACCAAAACAATAGGAATACTAACGCCACTTTGAGATGCTGATGTACTCATATAACACAATGGTAGTCTGCGACCTTCAGGGTAACCTGAAAAGAAAGCAATTAAGGAGCCATTTGACAAAATGTTCAATACATACATATTTGGCTACTGGTAATTTTTCTACTTTCAATGTTTCGCGCTTATTTTTGCAATAATTGAAATCTCAAAAGTGCCATCTGCTGTCAAAAAATGAAAGTCTAGACCAGGGGTGGGGAACTTTTTTCATTTCTGAAGAAGACTGCATTCATTTATCTGAGTGTAGGACTAGTACAGAAGACAAAAGGCCGCAAGTTCCCCACCCATGGTCTAGACCAGTGTTCCGGAACCTTTTTGGTGTCGCGGACCTCTGAAAGGATGTCTGAAGTTTCGCCCCCCCTTCCCCTGATAAAAACTGTTATTAAAACCAGTCTTTTCAAAATTTAACCTTTTCAATGTAAACACATTGAAAATAAGGCACCTCACGGACCACCGAGACACTGGTCTAGACCGTTTGGCAGACCCTTAATACACAGGCGGAAATAGACTTTTTAAAAAGGGGGAAGTCAGCTTCCTCTATGGAGAAACTCAAAGCATTTTGTGTTCCTTACTGAGAAACTATCAAAATGATTATCGACTAAGTGCGTTTATTTAAAACAAATCACAAAATAAATAAATAAAAAGGTATCAAAAGGCATCAAATTCTAGGAAAATTGTGGCTGATCCCTGACGAGCACTCTGGAAGTCCTAGTGGTCTGTAGGAGTCAATTTAAGAGGTAGGTACAAAATTAAAGCTGTTGAAGTACAAAGGTTAGGAGTAGGGGTGATTCAAGTACTACCGTTGCTAAGCCTTAATTTGCATTAGCAACAAATACATAGGTAAGTGGCTGAGGAAAACTTACCATTTCCTAGATATTTATTTGAAACATTTCCAAGAAATCCTCGGCAATATCTTCTTCCCAATGTTGAAAACATATCGAAATGCAAACCACGGTTTTGATGAAGAGCTGAACTAAGCTACACGTCTACAACTAAATACTGATGCAGTACTGGTGGTGGTGGAACAGCCGACTTCCAGGGGTCGCTTCTCGTTTTCAAACCACTGTCACCTGTGTGAGTAAAAAGCGTGCGTGTCCCGTTCGTCAACATGATTTGTGAAAAGCTTTTACTATCGCCACTGTTTCACAATCGTGGTACAGATGGTCAATCAATGGAAGCCATATAACGGTACACACTTTACCACCTGGCAACCAGCTACTCCATACGCTTGATCTTTTGTCAACATTATGATAACGTGCGTAATGTTTCGCAATAAGCTATGCTGACGCTTCATTCGGACCATAAATCGTCCCGAATTAAACTACAACCAGTAATAATTTCTACTCCAACGGATAGTAGACCAATAATAAATAAGAATCAGGGTTGCAACTACAAAGCAATGGGGAGATAGACTCGGATGTTACCCATAGAATCAATGGGGGGAGGTGGTTGAAATGGAAACAGGCAAGTGGAGTCCTGTGCGATAGGAGGGTCCCAATAAAGTTGAAAGGGAAGGTTTACAGGACACGGGTTAGGCCAGCTATGCTATATGGATCAGAGTGTTGGGGGTCAATGAGGAAGAACAACGTCAATAGAATGCAAGTAGCCGAGATACGAATGCTGCGGTGCACCAGTGGCGTGTCGAGAGCAAATAGAATTAGGGATGCGTATATTAGAGGTAGCCTGGGGGTGGTGGACATCGACGAAAAGATGAGGGAGAATAGGCTGAGGTGGTATGGACACGTCATGAGAAGAGGAGCTGGTTAGGTGCATTCCAGGAATGCAGGTGGTTGGCAGCGTCCGTGGTAGGGGGAGACCGAAGCAGACTTGGAACAGGTCGTCCGACGGGACATGGCAGTGTGTGGGGTGGACAGGGACTTGGTGGGAAACAGACGGGAGTGGACGCTAGAACCCGCAGACCCGACCCCGCCACAGGCGGGATGCAACGGAATTAGGGTTGCAACTTTGATCTACAGTCGGCTGCAGAAAATGTACTGTGGACACACGAGTGGTCTATTGAGACCACTCGTGTGTCCACTCAGAGGGTTTGTTTTGTTGGTGTTTTAGGGTCCTTCAACTAGGAGAGGATAATAGCAAGAAGATACCAATAAAACTTGGGGAGGGGGATAAAAATATAGTGTCAGAGGTTACATACCTGGGGGTTGAACTCACAAATGATAGGGAATACCTAAAAAGCAATAGAGGAAGAGCTGGGTCACTGGACACGAAGTATACGATGGATGGTAAGCATTACAGGCGGAGAGAAAGGCTGTGGATTGTGTGGGGATTAAGTGGAGGATGTCAGGCATGTGATAGTGGAGCCCAACACTGAAGCTCTGCAGGAGGGGTTGGGGAGCCCCAACAATGGAAGAAGCCCTGAGGGTGGTGGGTGTTTGGGTGGAGCGGAGAGAATGGGTGCGAAAGGCAAAGGTGTTGCTAGGGTGATGGTGGTGAACTAGGCATATGGGTCTAGCATGAAAAAAATCTCACTAGCAAGGTATCCGTCACAAAGTATTACACATTCATAGAGCCCCGTCCACTGCGTAGTTAGTCTATACACACACTACGTTGCTACGACGTCTTGGGTATTAGCGGCAGGGGTTGGGTTGCTTAACTTCAGTGATCAGACGAGAACTGGTGTATCCAACGCAATACAGCCGGTCAGAGGGACAAGATAGGTACCCGGCTCTGCCATAAGCGGGAAAGGGAGTAAGAGTCGCTTGCTGAATAATTTCTGCAAACTTCTGTAGAATCTTTGAAAGCAGAGACTTCAGGATGTCTATACCTTACACTTCAGACGTACCATTCAGGAAGCAAGTCTGTTATGGTTCAAGATTGGAATTACCACCGTACCACCGACGAGGATTTAAACCAGGAATTACCTCCAAGGCTAGCTGTATCGAACCCATCACGCCACCACCGACCACCTCGCTTAGAACGACACTGTAATCCAGTTTTTGACTCCCAAATGCAGTCAAAGGTAGTTAACAACTGCTGTAGTTACTGAATTTACATCAAGAAGCTCTCAGGCGAGTTGGTCTCCATGTATTCCCGGAGTTTGCCAAACTGTTGATTTGTCGGCCATCTTAGGACCCTTCAACTATAAAGGCCACTGCATAGGTTAACGCAGTCTCCACAGACACTACGCTGTTAGGACGATTCTTGGGTATTAAGCGGTACCCAGTGTTCCTAAGCGGCCACTCGTGTTAGCACTAACTGGGGTTGCGTTGCTTAACTTCGGCGATCAAACGAGAATTCCCATGCTGTTTTGGAGATAAGAAAACGACTGCAAGTTACTTAGGGGTATCAACTGTATAACAGTAATTTTATTACTAAACATTCCTGTTATAAAATTTGCCAAGTCAGAACGATTCAGAAAAGGGCTTGGCATTTTACACATTCAAACCGCGGCCAAAAACAAAACACTGAATTAATTCCTTATTAACGACCCGGTCATTGCACAATTTTAATAAAGTAAACTTTTTCACCATCGGTGCTACGATTTTTTTTTGATGCCTTGCTCAGCACCTGGACTCCAAGAGCTCCATTCATTCATCTATTAACTCAAATTTCATAAAGACGAATCAACATCTCCTGCTAACCTTTGATAAAGATGAATAAACGGACCTGACAGGACACCATGCCTGGGTCATGATTCAGAGTAAGTGATTTCGAAAGGATGACGACCACAAAGATAAACCCCAAAAAGATGAAAAACGAGGAAAGATACAAAATAAATAAGTGGCGACCATGAATACATAAAAAAGGAGGACGAGACCGTCCTACATACTGCATAGTAAGTATAATGGAGTGGTTGAATGTAGTCAATAAATAAAAGAAAAATAAATCTTAATGGTACACTTTCTTTTCCAAGTACAAAAAAAGGAGAATTACGATGGATTAAAGTAAAGCATACGACTAAGGTACGTGTAGGTAAAGGAAAGTGATTTTTACTCCCCCCTTTTTAAGATGTAATGATTTAATATTATGAAAAACATACGGATGCTTTTTCGTTGCTCAGTTTAATAACAATTTCAAAACCTTATAATATCAAGTGATAAAGGCAGCAATCGATGAGTTCTGAGAAGGAAACAAAAAAATGAGATTTGAACCACTGGTTCAAACGCGAGCATCTTACCAGTGCTGACGCCGACGAGGAAGAACCAGAGGGAAAGGGGTAAAAAAAAAAAAAACAAAAATGGGAGAGATTAAACTAGCGACTGGAGTCCAACGTCTCGACAAAAAAAAATATTGTGCGGCGCGGGGCAGTCGGTTGAACATCTTAAAGGAGGACATAAGTCACTTTTGGTCGTGAGGTCACTCAAAACACTTGCTGTTAAAGACTACTGCCGCTGCTGTCGTCACTGATACGGTCATCACGCACCATGGTCTTTCCCCTCTCACTTGTCCAGTCCGGTCCAGCCAGTCCTCTTCCGATCTCACTTTCGCTTCTTTTCCGTTTCACCGACCGCTGTATAGTGCATACGAGTGCAAAAGGGAAGGGGGGG
>JAAFCE010005724.1:22571137-22604076 GCA_013389805.1 Trigoniulus corallinus | reverse complement strand
GGGGGGGCGGCATGAACGAGGGCCAAGGAAGTTGCAGAGAGAAGTCAGAGGTCAGGTCAAATGGTATGGAAAGATTGAGGATATTGGGCATAAATAGGGAATCGAGAGGCAAGGGACAAGAGGTATGATGCGCAGAAGACGGAGAGTGGAGAAAATTCATTGCAGGAATCATTGAAGAGATCGAATATTGTGAAGAATGGGATGTTAGAAGACGGTAAAGGGTTGTTTGGCAGAAATCAAAGGTGTTTAACAAGGAAAATAGGTGGTAAAAAAAGAAAAAAATTTTCAATAAGTTATTAAGTTATAAAGTGACTAAAATGCGTAACTAACACAAGCCAACATTAGAGCTACTTTAAAATTAAGACAGTCCATGAATTACGTCGCCAAAACTAACACCAACGTCACCTGAAAGACCCTTAAGGGGAGGTGCTGGTGCTGAAAGACGTAATTTCATGGATCATCAAATTCAACAATTGCTACAACGGAAGCTAAAGCAGTCCATTTTTAGATTAAGAAAAACTACAATTTAAGCCACCTAGAAACACTAAGCTACTGTCAAAACTGCTAACCGCAAATTAAAGTACTCACTGAAAGCACCAAATTAAGTACTCTACAGCGACATGCAAGACAGATTTACAACAAGGCACTACACCTCCTCCCCTAAACAAAGTTGAAAGTTAAAAAATAAAGACGTGCGAAATTAGGAAAGGGGAGGGCGATCTACCGTGGACAACGTAACAAAAAAAGCAGTATACTAAACAGAAAGAAACTGATTAAATAACACCACCAAGACCTTCATGTTGGAGCAGAGGAATACAAGGAGTAGGAAAGAGCCCTTCCGAGATAAGTCGTAACGTGAGGAGTGCTTGTTGTTTACCAGGACTTGATACGCTGCGGGAATGGCCAAGGGGGAAAGTGGTATGTGATAACAGTATGGAAATAAACATCAAAAATTCACACAAAGGTTTACATCACCACGCAATGCACAGGGTATTTTAAGGTCGTTCGTAGTGAAGGTTAAAGTGTACCAACAGGTATACGATAGGAAATTGCAAGGATGATAGATAACACGTCTGGTAAGGTAACATCTGACAACACATCACGAGTCTACCACAAGAGGATGTTACACATAACCAAAAGATTAAACGACAAGTTTTAGAGACTTTGTATATTCACACGTGCATATTTTTTTCTTTTTATGTACACATTTTACATGAGATGAGCAGGTTTTACACAATTCAGTCAATTTTGCACACTTCCCTTTCCGGACAACTTGGATTAAAGTATGAATTATGCAAAGAATGCTCTGTGATACGAGAAAAACAACTAGCTTCACTGAAAATGAGTTTTGAGAGGTCAAACAGGCTTAAAAATTTAGACTAAATGACCGATATTTCAGTACTGCTCGGGGTAACCCAGTCACGCGTCTACTCTTAAGTACCAGGGGACATTCATGCTGGAGGTAATGGACAGTTAACCAAAAAAGATGTATGCGACGCATGTTGTTAACTAGTAACTATTTTCCTGCCAAGGAAATGGGTTACATATCGGTTGAGGGGGAAAATGAAGAACAGGTATACAAGAACAAAGGCGATCCACGCCAAATCTGTGATCTTCATTACACAAATTAAGAAAAGGACACATTCCGTGAACGATAGAGCAAAATTAACAGACGTAAGGCATTACATGGAAAACAGATCGCAAGTGCCGACAGGTTGTAGTTGATCTCGGAACGTCCATTACTTTCAGACTAGCAACTAACTAACGGAAAACAAATTAACGAGTTGCCACACTTCAGAGGCCCATGTAGCTCATCGATGGTCGCCACCAGGCAGATGGCTGCATATTGCAAGCTTAAGTTGTCCAAATTCGGTATAAAACTTAAAACAAATTGAATTACTAACAGGACACCAAGAACTGGAATTTATTTTAGATATCAGGACCGGAGTGATAACAAAAGCCGAAGAACCACAACCAGAGATTAGGCCTCGCAGGCTAGTATCAGCCAGCTAGATGCAAGGAGATACTCCAATTTAAGACGTGTTAAAAATGAGAGCTAACACTTGAGGATTGCAGGAAAACAGTTGATAGCAACCATTTCGATTTCCAACAAGAAACTATGAGGAACCCCCCTCCCCCTTCCCTCTCAAAAGTGCGCAAAGTTATAGTAACACTCTGAAGTTTTCAAATAGCAAAAGATTCTTCAAAGGAGAGTTCCTGACTGAGATTTCAGTACATCAGCAGTACTATTCGAGAACTCCAATCGTTACAGCATTCATACAATCGTTATCACAATTAGTTATCTTACGTAAACATGAGGGATGACAAGATTGAGAGGTTAATAGTTTAGGAAATCTATTAAGACGTGGCAAAACAGCAATGAGTTACAAAGCAACAGACTAAGAACAAGGGAGTGAAAAAGGAAGGAATCGGATCCCAAAGTCGAGAGTTGAAACGAATACCGTCCAGAATACAGTCAACGCTCAGACCTGAAAAATATTAAAGTAACAGAGCGGAGAGACTGCTACTCAGTAATGTTGAAGGTACAGTCTCGGTAATGAACACTTGCCGATTACTACGAGACTTGAGAAGTTTACAATCGGCCTGAAATACATGAAGATTAGTAGAGTCCACGGATTTTCTTACAGAAATGAGGTGTGAAGGGATTTAAAAATTCCTTGAACGTCGTCAACACACATGGAACCTGAAATTTCACGTTACCCACGGCGACAAGGCACGATTTTGAGTGTCCATTACAACCTCCTATTAAGACCAGATCGAAGGGACCAAGGGTCACGGGCAGGGCATGTCAGGTTAAGAGGAAATGGGGCTCACGTGGTCAAGATGCGTCCTAGCCAACGATCCAAATTGGACCAAGCGCAAATAATGAACGCATTCGGAACCAGAAATTTTTTTTTTTTGTTAAGTAACTGACGGCCGGGCTGAGATGGTGCATGACCGGCACAATGTCCACATTTTCACAATTACCAATTGTCCGATGGCAGGAATACTTTTCAATCGCGTCAGGTTTTAACTGTCCAACACGTATGCACACGCTTTGCCACAACTATATGGGTTACTTTAGCAGGTTACTACATCATTCCCTCTGATTTTTTTTTTTCGGAGATATCTTTCGCCTTATATTGGGGAATACAGCATTATGGCACCATACAAAGCCCATACTCCCAGGATGTAATGAATTTCCATTAAAGGATTTGTACCGTCTGCGAACTTGCGAGCGAAGAACTTCAGCGTTTCATCCAGAATTACCACAGGTAACGAGATCTTCATAACTGCAATCCACTCTTCAACATTGAGGGGGCAGATTTGGAAAACGGTCTAAAAGCAGAAACCAACGAGTTACGAATTATTAGTCTTTGGTAGCGGTCATCTCATTGTTAACTTGGCATGTCCGCCAGAATAAGTTACGACTTACGGATAAAATTTCCACATACAGGATAACGAAATGGAGGGTCATCGAGAGGGCAATGGCAGAGAGAAGCCACATATTTGCCCATGGAGGCATAACCAGAAGAGACTGATTTTCAGATAAACTAAATTTGTATGCAATACATTAGTGGTATGAAATATTCCGCCACTTCCCAAACTTTACCAGTAACTTAAAACACTTGCCTATTAAGCGCATTCAACATTTCTATCGTTACCAACACTGATAAGGCCATTGTCATAGGATGTGGATCATTGAAGACTGAACAATCTATTCCCTTGAATAGCTCCGCATCATTGTAACAACTCAAGTGATGAGTCTAGAGAACAGCAGTGTTAGCAAAACAACAAAGCAGCGTTTCATCACTTAAAATGAAGTTCATTATTACCAATTGATAGTAAGTAAGCCCTGGTCCAAGTGGGTATATCATGTACCACCAAGCTGCTGCACCTACTGTAGCAGCACCGACATAACCTACAAGAAAGAGGATTACCAAGAACGTGAAGGCGGTTTTACGAACAGCTTCGCATTACCAGGGAACTACCCTGCACTTACCGCCAATTGCCATGTATCTGAAGAATAGCCAGCCGCTAATGAGGCCTTCATCTGCACGTCGTGGTGGTTTATTCATGATGTCCAAGTCTGGCGGATTAAAGCCCAAAGCAGTTGCAGGAAGACCGTCCGTTACCAAATTAACCCACAGGAGTTGTACCGGGATCAAGGCCTCTGGCATTCCCAAAGCAGCAGTAAGGAAGATGCTAGTGATAGATTCCAGTATTTGAATGCTTAGTTGCAGTTAAATTGACAGAAAAAGTACTTTGTATAAGAGTCTTACCTTACTACTTCACCAATATTCGAAGAAATGAGGTAGCGAATAAATTGTTTCATATTGTTATAAATGGCACGACCTTCTTCAACAGCAGCAACGATAGTGGAGAAATTGTCGTCTGCCAACACCATTTCAGAAGCACTTTTTGCCACTGCTGTGCCAGAGCCCATGGCAATTCCGATTTCAGCTTTCTTTAATGCTGGCGCATCATTCACGCCATCACCGGTCTAAATGTAGAGAATGGGCGCGTTTCTAAGCCTTTCAATGAAGATTGAAAACAGCGGCGGATCCAGGGGAGTGAGCACAAAAATATTTGGGGCGCACTTTTTGTAGCATTTAGAATCCCTTAGCACAAGTCTAGCATGCAATTAAAATAGGCCCTTACTGCCCCTAAGAAGACCCGCCGCGGTGGCGTAATAGTTAGCACGCTCGGTAACTACGTCAGTAGCTCAGGTTCGATACCGTACAGGTGGGTGCTGGTACTGGACAGAGACCGAGTGCGCCTTCATTCCGATGGAAAGTAAAACCGAGGCCCCGTGTGATGTACGATGTCACTTGCACGTAAGAGAACCCTCTACTTCGCAACGGGTGGATGAGGCAAAATATCCAGGTGTAGCTGAATCGCGCATTAGTTTAAATACGTGCCCCATTGCGGTACTGAGGGAGGAAGAGGAATCGCTGCATTGCTTCACACCCTCCTTGGATCCGCTCCTGCTTAGAAGTGCTCAAAGTAGTGATAAATACCATAGCAGAAATTTCTCCCATGCTCTGCAAATACTCTATGATTTTGCTTTTGTGCGCTGGCTCCACCCTGGAGAACAGCCTTGATCTAGCACAAGCAGCCTTCTGCTCATTTGCAGAGAGATCATCAAATTCACGACCAGAGTACGATAAACCTGAAAAATGGTATCAGTTTTAGCTAACGGGGAAGCACGCAGTTCAAAACAGATTGGACTTAATGCCGTATTAGTATGCTGCACAAGTACTAGTGTGACACAGCAAAATATAATACACGGTCAGACGATGACTGGATCTCTAGAACGGCCATTTTGCTGGTTTACACTTGCAAGCCAAAGCAGGATTACGGATGCATCAGACGTCCAGGGTAAAAACTACATCTTACCAGTTGTGTCTTCATCTTCACGAAAAACTCCAATCCTACGACAAATTGCTTCAGCGGTGGCTTTATTATCTCCAGTAATGACAATGACACGGATGCCTGCACCACGGCAGCGTTGAATTGAGTCATACACTTCCTTGCGAGGAGGATCCAACATGCCTACTACACCAACGAAAGTAGCACCGACCTGCGAAACAGATTCAATTATTTCACTTTACTTTTGCAAGTCATTTATGACGTCTTCACTTGCCTCGTACTGCACAAACTTTGTAGAGTCTCCCAGATCCATGTCTTCTGGTTTGGGTGGACTGTCAATAGTCGCAAGCGCCAAGCATCGAAGGGTGTCGCGACCAGTACCATATTGTTGCGTGAGAGCCAAAATCTTCGATTTTATTCCGGGAGTAAGGGGCACTTTGTTAGAGCCAACACGAACGTGCGAACAGCGATCTAGTACGCCTTCAGTGGCACCCTAAAGAACGACAACGTCAGAATGAAGAACAACGTCAGAGCAAAGAACGAAGGAAGGTAACACCACCAACTCACTTTAACGAACATTTTGGGCCCCGTGCCCAATCGAGAAGGCTTCGTGGGGGTGGCATGTACCGACATCGATTTACGATCTCGAGAGAATTCTAGAGTAAAATCTTTCTTCCACACAGACTGGATATTGTGATTAACTGCCAATGCAGCATCTCTTCTACTTAGACCAGATTTGCTGACACCAAAAGGATTGAGTTTCTCCGCCAAAACAATTAAGGCCGTTTCAGTCGCTTCTCCAACTTTCTCAAAAGCTTGCTTGTACTAAGCATACAATTTAGTTAGATTAAACGTTTTAGACAATGAAGAGAAATCGCGACGTTTCTTACTTCATTAAAATCTATGCTGGAGTCATTACAGACTGAACATATTATTCCTAGTTCATGAAGTGTTTCATAGTCCGCTCCTTTCGCTTTCTCTCCTCTCAAAAACCTAACCAGAATTAAAGGTTGTTGAAACTCGAAGAAAAACTTATCAACTCCTGTCTTCTACTTACAGTTCACCAATTGGTTCGTAAGTCGAACCTGTCACTTCAAATTCCAGGAAATTGCAATCATTACCGTCAGCCTTATTAACGATGAAGAGCTATAAAAGGACGATAGTCACATTAGATTCCGTTAAACTCGTGATACTTCCACCGGAACACTTTCGTACCCTGCTGACTGACATCTGATTGGTAGTTAGTGTCCCAGTCTTGTCTGAGCAAATTACTGAAGTGCAGCCAAGGGTCTCTACAGAGGGCAAGCTTCTCACAATCGCATTCTTTTTAGCCATCCGTCTAGTGCCGAGAGCAAGACAAGTTGTGATAACCGCAGGAAGGCCCTCGGGAATAGCTGCCACTGCCAGAGCAACAGCGATTTTGAAGTAATAGATGGCCCCCTGCAATTTCATACGAATTATTGGCACTTATTCCTAATCTTGATATTAGTTTGAGATAGATACCTTGATCCATGAGCCGCCATGGGCCGGGTCTGAGAAGTGTCCAATATTAATAGCCCACACAGCAACACAGATGACAGATATCACTTTGGAAAGTTGCTCTCCAAATTCATCTAGTTTCTGTTGGAGGGGAGTCTTCACCTCTTCCGTTTCAGTCATCTCAGTTCTGATTTTGCCTATAAAAAAAACCGATCATTTCACTTCGAGGAATTGAACAACAATTAAACAGGTTGAAAAAGTATTTATGTAACTTGCCAATTGCAGTTTCCAAACCAGTTCCAATGACAACGCCACGTGCCTTTCCTGCTGCAATATTAGTACCCTAAAAGAAATATTCTTAATATTGTCATCACAGGGTGAAGAAACTGAGTAACTATACTCAACAGAAAACAATATGTTCTTCTTGTCTTGGTTAACGGCCCTATGGTCACCAATGGGCTCCGTGTGCTTTATGACCGATACAGATTCTCCTGTCAAGATAGACTGATCAACCCTCAACGTCGTAGAAAAAATCTTCATTATCCTAATATCGGCAGGAACTTTGTCGCCCACTAGTTAGATCAACCATATGCATAGGTTTTAGTTAAACGATTGCTATGAAATATTAGGTACTTCAAAACTCACCAGAAATTTCTACAACATCTCCAGGTACTATGTCTCTGGCTTTAATTTTTTGTACACCATGTTTATCCTGTCTTACTACTTTGCCCATTTCCGGCTCGTATTCCTTTAAGGCCTCTATGGCACTTTCTGCATTTCTCTCCTGAAAAATATTGATGTGATTTACCACCTCTGCACCCCTGTAATTTAGTTTATTCAAGTTGCCACGAACTGGTTTGCATAACTGGAAAGTTAGTTAAAACTGTATAACCGCTTCACCTGCCACTAGTCATCGTACAAATTTCGCTACAATAGCTTAATGTAATTCGGCAATCCCCCAATCTTATTTATCCCTTTCTAAAGATAAAGGGAACGCACAAGTTCGATAATGTGCTTTCATAATAGTCACTCTAAGGCAGAAAAGGACGCAATTTACCCCGTTGCTGTTCGGATTTACATATTGGGATCACTGCCTCTCCAGTACTCCAGTAATTCATCATTTTCGAGACCCTATAGCTGCTTTTTTAACAAAAATTTAGGCCGTAGAAAATAGGCCAGGAGCAAAAATGCCACCTATTACCAGTTATTCGAATCTCCCAACATTCATTTGCGATCAATTTTTAGCAGACTAGTGTGTGCGCAAGCTATTTTTTTCGCCAGGAATGGATGCTAAGATTTCAAGGAAGACATTCTGTTACCGTTAACGGCATCACAGAAACCATGACAGAAAAACCAAGAATAAAGTTTTATTTTTAGTAATACACAGACGCACTACAGCTGAATAGACAGAATTTAAAATAGCTACTACACACCGTGAAAGAAAACCTTTTCCTTCCATCTAAGTTTGTTCTTCTACACGCACCTTGAATTTGAGCCTGGATGTTCAGGGAGCGCATCAAGAGTTGTGGAAAATAAATCCCATAGCGAGGCTAGTGACTACACTGGGAATGAACCAGGCCTTCAAAGAAGTTTCATATTCCCTTTCAATGCCAAAGACGAATGTAAACTTCCACAACCGCCATATCTAAATTGAACGGCGGTTTCCCCCTTCAAATTTTTTAGTCCATCCTTGCCACCCACTTTAATCCGTGCTATGCTCTTTCCCTTCGGCCTTTTCCGACATGTTTTTTCTCACCAATTCCTACCCCTTTTCAGTCGGCATAATTACTCATTTTGTACCCGTGGTTGCTGGATGTCTTGGTTACCTTGACAATTTCAAAAATCATAATTCATGGCGATAGCCTTTTACGACGTCCTTCACGCATACACAAGACACCGTATCTACCTACCAATTAAAGCAGTTGTCATTTCAATCAGTTCTACCTTCCAAGCTAAAGTGACCGTAATAGTACGTCGACGGTTTGACAAATCAGATCCTGAACTTCAACTAAGTCTTCGCCGCCACTTGCGAGCTTAGGCAAACAAAGTGTGACAGTTTGTCTTAAAAACGGCTTTAGTAACAAGGCAACTACCAAAGATGGCAAGCAGTGGAATTTAAAGGCAACTTAATTCGAAGAAGGTATTGCATCGTCAACAGACCGGGCGCAACCGCATACTGTAGAATGCAGATATGCCAAAATACTTCTCTACAAGCCTTGACAGATAGTACTAAATTAAGAATACACATGAATAAAGAAACCCGTGCAGACAAACTTCTCTCCAACTTTCTATGCTGCCTTAACCATTAAGCTTAAGTAGGTGAAGTGTGAAAGAATAGTCTCATCGTCTGAAATCAACTCAACCAAGGAATAGTCTCTAAGTCGCGGCGTTAGCTAAAGTGGTAGATGGTGGAACGGAACAATGATGCCGCCGATTCCGAAGCCGGCATAATTTGTGACGAGTTTACACTCGTGCGATTCAGGTTTCATACCGCCGAGATCAAGTGCACTTTCAGATTGAATCTGAGCCAAGTAGGAGTTCCCATATGTTGTATAGGTTATCACCTGCACTCCAGATAACTTTCCCAAACGGTAAAAAAAAAGTGCGAATCTCTGCAAAATTTTATGAAACACTTCCCACTACCCCTTCTCTTGCAATAAAGAATCCTAGAAATGGGGGGGGTTAGGTACCAGAAGTTTCAAGTCTTCTGGAGGATAAGCAACAGTAGTGAAGACGAGTGATGGCAGTTGAAATGCGAAGCCAATTGGCAAAATGATAGGAAGTAGATGGAAATGGGAAGCTTACAAGTGTTGGGTGTAGGCAAAGTTGATCAGAGTGGACTCCACCACACTAATACGCCGAGTTACATCACTACCAACTTGAGCACAATGGACGATTATGATGATCGTAAAACCGATCACGTTAACGTCGTCCCCGACCCAACCTTTTGATTGGCGACTCAATAAGTTAGTACACGTATAGCGCATTTATGAATCCAGCCAGTAATGTTAAGAGGCCAAAGAAAGCAGCACGAAAGGGTTGCCATCATTCGCTCTAACCTAGGGATGACAGGGGTATTAGTGCTCAAGTGGAGCAGTAAGCAGACACCAATTTTTCCATACCGTTGTGCAATGAAACCACGGGTATGATTGGAAAGGCGTTGACAACTTAACTGCGGGCAACCCACGTTCAAGAAATTTGGAATAACCGTATTTATTCCAGTAAACGGCAGGCAGTTTATTTGTTTGAAAAAGGCTTTTTTGCACGGCCGTTTATTGGAGGACGCTGTTTATATTTCAGTACCTTTACTAAGGCACTCCCACAGACAACCAAGCCAATATTTGTGGATTCCAGACGCCTGGCTGGGGTGCCCCCAGTCAGAGCATGTTCAGTGGAACCACCGACCCGACCCTGCCACCGGCGGGATAAGGGTATGATTATGAATTCAGTACTTTAATAAACAGCGCGCCGTTTATTAGAAGGGGGCTGTTATTTTTTTCTATCTTGAGGGTGCGCCGGTTATTGGAAAGCGCGGTTAATTATAATAAATGCGGTATATCAATACACGTTTTCTTGTTTTTATGGAAGACCAGCACAAGCCTCACGCCACATTGTCACACTGTGACCGCTTTCTTCGCAGTTTATTTGAATACTGTTCTTACCTGCCACACACCGACGACAGCATTTGCAATAAGAATCAATAAAATAACGAAGGGCTCCACAAAAGCAGTGATTTGATCGTCATGTTCTTCAAATAACGCTAGAACCTGAAGTAAAATATGAAATTAATATACTTCGTTCCGAATGCAATAACCATTACCCAGACTCCCTCTGATGCAGATTCTACTCTTTCTTAAAGTACAGAATGCGCTAGCTTTAGAAAATATAGGCAGAAAGTGGGTATATGGTTGCTTGTAATACAGTAACCACTTACGAATGATATAATTGCAGCTAACAATAAAATCTTCACTAGAAGGTCATCAAACTGCTCCAATATTAGTTGCCACAGCGGTTTTCCTAAACATCAAAGGAATCAAATCAAGTCCTGAACGTCCACCTTTTTCAACTGTTCCTGGTAGTGAAAACTCACCTTCCTCAGCCGGCAATTCTGAAAATAAAAGTAAAGACCTTCAGTAAGAAACTTCATAGGTAAACTGGTTCATGAAAATTTATCACTCCCATCGCCCCCAACCCGACGTTTCCGATTATTGTCGCCTCCTAATCCCAAAATGGTTTATGGATCGCTCTTAACAAATCACAATTTGCAAGCTTTCTGGGGCAATAACCAACAATGATCGCCACTTCAATAGTTAGATGGAAATCGGTAGTACTTTACACTCCCATCTAGTAACAGGCCTCTAAACTTTAATATCTGTACGGTTGAGCTCAAGTTTAGCTAGGTCACAATGATCAACAGAAGATCAGACTACACGATTAACTTTACTGCTAGTAGCCACAAAACCACCGCGCACAAGAATCCAAGTACTCTTATATCGACGTAGAGTTACTCATCTAATTACATCCCCAAACTACGTACATTTGGGATACTAGCCAGGGTCGTTCTTTAGACAAAATACTTTAACATTCGATGGCATATCTTATTTTAATAAATATTGTTACTATTTGGAACCTTTCAGTCGTTAGTAACAGGAATACATGGAAATCTGGGTACTGTATTCTATTTTCTGGAACTTTTAAGGAAAGGCCAGCGCAAGAACTGATGGAAGTCATCGCCAACGCCTAAGTTCATATTTAGGTAGACAAGTGGGTTGAAGATTGACTGCAGACTAGATACCCAGGCAACATTTTGTGTTGCACATTACGTCAGATTCGGTTCTTGTCGAGAACTCAGACGCTGGAATCGCAATCGGCAACTACAATGCTTGATCAGTCGCTCATACAATATTTTGACAAGGATTCATTGCAGATATTGCTTGGATTGAGGGTCAATGCCAAGTCAAACCTATGTTCCCGTCCTGCAGAGGATGGGGTTAAAGATTAATTGCCTAGATCCACCGTACACTATCTTTTCTCATGGCCACCTTCGTCTCCCTCCCAGTTTATCGATTTGGTTATTCTCTAGCAGTTCAACGTCCCGCTTTCAATATTCTATGATCATCTACATCTGTTATCTCTATGTATGTAGAACTGTCAACCTCGCCATGAATAGGAAACTAACAGTCCACTCTAATATTCAACGTTACTCTTCAAAAAAGGTTGCTTTTATTCCTCAGGGCTGTTTGATTATACACAACCCCACATTCTTCTATTTAAAATACAGGAATCGCACAACCTTGAACAGAAATAACTCACCATTAGGTCCATATTTTTCCTGATATTTTTTCACTTGGTCTTCAGATAAACCTTTTTCACCGTCGGTATGGAAGTAATCCAACACTTCTTGTGTTGTATTCGTATGGGCCAATTCCATGATTAACTGTACGGCTTGACCACAATGAATAAATTAAGTCCAATGTTTAAAAAGCAGTTATATAGACGAAGACCCAGTGTCAAGGGTCGCAGGTCACACACCGCACCCCCGTTAATGCAAGCCTGGCACTCAGACTACAAGCCGAGTGGACGATTACACAGGAGCTGAAAAAGAAAGACTTCAATTAAAACTTTTTCACTAAATTACCCAACGTCAGGCCGGTAAGAGGAAGGGTGATTGCACTGTATCAGCTGCTAATTAGCAGTGGCATGATAACGCAACAAAGTCATTTCGAGCTGTTTCGTGGCAAAAATTTATAACTTATTGAAAAGTGATTATTCTTAATTTATATCTAAGTGGCGATATTTAATAGTTTAGTAAGACACCGGCATTTGAACAACTTAAAATTCCAGTCATTCTTAGCGCGCCCTCTAACAAGTGATTGTTAGACTATATAGTCGCATCCTGTTCACCAGTAGTTATTCAATTTTAAATTTTTTTGAAGGTTTTCAGTCGTCGACCCGTATATGCACAAGACAATGAATAAGTTATATAAACTCAAAATCGTGACTGGAAGCTATAATTTGTAAGACCAGATGGTGAAAAATACAACCGACATTAATCATCCATTGGAAGGTTATTATACAAGTTGGAGTGTCACACTGTGGAGAAGACGTCTTTCGAAATGTGTTCAATAACCAAACCACTATCACCTTAATTTCCAATAACAGCTATCCACAGCAACGTTATCCTTTGAAGACAAACAGTTAATTACTCACCACAAATGACAATCAAACGAACAAAGCGATGAATGAGTATAACATTTTTGGTCTATGAAATTTGATGGTCTAACATCCGAACGTTCGACGTGGTCACACACGCTCCTTGGCGCATGTGTTGTTAAGCGATTGGTCTGTGACGTAAGCATCCTACCAATCCGAATGCTCCAAGCAGCCATTGGTTAGCGCCGCATGGAATGCCAATAATTCGCAGTTTGATCCTTGTCCCGAACCCCCCTATCTTTGCTCCCGGAATGGTTTCACCCTCAGCTGTTGCACACGTGCGCGCGCATCCACCAAATACTGGCGTCATTTCGACAGCGTAGGGAGCATGAGATGGTAGCTTTCTCTTTTCGAGGAAAAAACTCTTTGCCAATCCCAATCATCTATTTCATCATTTGGTCTAAGAATCATTTTCCAATTTCTTATCGTAATCTTATTTGCTGACATTGCTTACATATCAATCTCTCATTTTCGTGTAACCCCCTTATCAGTATTTCCTGGTACTGCGGATTACAAATACGGTGATGCGGCACCCTCGACTCATCCCCGTAAATGTCATAATTGAATAAAATCTGTCCCTGTTCAATTATGCTTATCACTGTTTACCCTCGGGGTAGAAACAGCTCCTCCTATTCTTTCTTCCATAAAACAAGGACAAATTACGATATCAGGTGGACAACTAACGTGACATTCATCCTACAACTATTTAAAGACTAGAGCGGTTTGTGTTCACTATATCATTCTAACCTTTCTTTAGTTAATGAGGACGCTTTTTTTGTGTGTTTAGGTAAAGCCCAACGTGTAATTACATAAAGATCTGATCTTGTACGTATATTATCATAATAATAATGTCCCTGTGGGTCCCAGCGAACTTCTCCAACGAACAGTAGACCGACGATAAAGCTGTGGTCGGCAACCGGCTGTGGAAAACTGCTGTCCAACCGATCACCTTTGTGTCCATTCAGAGGGGCAAGATGGGCACCCGACCCTACCATTGGCGGGAAAAGGGTTAGGAGTTGCTTTGTCCCACCTATGGCAGGGTCGTATCTGCGAATTGTAGATCGCCATGCTCGCAACCTACTCTGATGCTTGCTTTGGTCCCTATCCCGTCTGCTTTCAATGACCTGCAACCCCCTGATTGACCAAGCCATCGCCTCACAACATTACCCTTACCAACCTCCAGTTCCAAACTATCTTTAACATATTTACTCTAAATTCTACCTGTACTTGACAACCCCAACATACGCGCACCGAAGCATGGTGCACATCTGTCCCTTTCATCCTAAATGCTATTTTCTTGCGCAATAGGTTGATAGGATAACGTTTCGAGCAAAGTTTTAATAAAGTGTAGTACATGCTAAAATGAGTTGTTCATTCACTTCAGTAGTGACAACCTGAAGTTTGAAATCGGTACCAGACTGTTTATTAACGTATTATGTGGATGAGCCTAAATATCGATTTCCAGGGCCTACGAACAATAGTTCGATCCCCGACGCAGCCCCAACCGAAACGTTTCTAGTTTCTTCGCCGTTGTCAATCTTGGGAATAATTCAATTGAACGGGTCACTAGATTCCATTACTTTAATCATTTGGTATAAAAATACCCATATTGATTAAAAAGGCGCACTAACCTGTAAGCCCAGCTTGTATATGTGCGGGTTTAAAAGTCGAAGAAAATGATGCTATGTTATACTTGACACGCAGTTAATGCAAGGCAGCTTGCCCACTAGGTTACTATTTAACTAATTCACATGTAATACTGGGGCAATTGATTGCACTAAGCAGTACTTCCATTAACACGGCCACGAACAACTTGGACGACAATGTCAGCAGACGACGAGCACAACAACCACTTTAAAAGTGCCACTAACCCGCCACCTCACGGCGCTAAACAGAACAAAACTAAGGAGCCATGTTAATGTTCCTACACACTGTATATACAGATATTTTGAGGTTTTCAAACAGCAGAAATTAATAATCAAATTGATTTTAATCTGTCTACCAACTTCTGAGGTCACAGGGTAGGGCGGAATACCTGCTAAGAATAGAAAGTAACTTTATTCGTCAGCATATCCTCTTGTAAATCTGCTTTAATGGAAGGAGTGGTTAATTTGCATAAAGAGATTCTGCCAGAAAAGCTTGTTGATAAAATTTTTTTAATAATCTACAAAAACAAAGGTAGGGGGGCTACCTTAATCATATCGCAAATGAAACCTACAGATTAAAACTTGAAAATTACATGACTCAGAATGGAGCCGCTCTAATAACGCCAATCACTTAAGAGTAGAATAATTAACATTTTCAATCTAGAGTTTATCGACGTCACATGTATCCGGATGGAGTCGTCACTCGATTACGTTTAAGATGCTATTATAGTCCATCCATCGTTCAACATGCTGACGAGATACAAGTTTGATAATTCTTTAAAACATGTCTGACTCAATTTTAGGATTCAGGCCAAGTGATCCTCTACCACAGTTTCCACAGAAGCTGGTGTAACCCAACGTCAGTGACGAGTGTCCTCTTCTAAATCGATTGTATTTCACCAACAGCCTTCATAAACAGTTTGACTCCCAAGGCAAATGATAAAGATGCACATATCCTAGTATAAAAAGGTAAAAAAAAACCAACAACTTTGGAGACTTCAATTACATAATGGTTAGATGAGAACTGGCCATTTCTATGTAACAGCAGAATCTCGCTTGGGCGGTCTCCTACTTAGGCCAGACTCTGTTCAGGTTACCACCTAAGGCATTCTTTAAACTATAAAAATTATTTAAACTCAGTATATTGACCCTCCCTTCAGTGGTTTACTCCAAATGGGACTATATATATATATATATATATATAAAAGTGTACTTATAGTAACAATTTTCGGGTATAAATCAGGAAATGAAAATTGATGGAGCAATGACATTGGCTATTAAATTGCTGACGATTAATCCCTAGGTGGGGCAATTCGTGGCATGCAAGTTCAACAGAAAAATTAAGAATTAAAACGTTATTGAAACTGCCTAAAGATTACAAGGTACCTACAAAAACCAGATGATAGGAAATAAAAACTGAACTCGCAGCTGAAAACATTCTTTAAGAGATAAAAACAAGATGAAGCTACCAGGAGATAAAATTTGCTATTTATAATACAGCTTCAATCGACTTTACTACACGATCTCGAAGATTGGCTCACAGCAAGAGAGTAAGTTTGCCCAGCTAATGAGCTATAGTTGAACCAAAGGCATCCTTGGGCATGTAACAAAACATTTCCTCAAAAGATTGTTGAAAAGGCAGGAATATCAATGATGACAGGCAGTGTTTGGACTGATGCAGGTGAAATCTGATAATTTGGGCAAGAAGAAAATTAATAGAGAATACCTGTGAGAAATGACGCCTAAAAGTAAAACTAGGAGAGACTAGGCAGGCGCTACTGCATGCCCAACTTCCTGTCGGGCATATAGCAAAACGATGTCCCTTTCTTCATACAATTAATATTCTGAGGGCACATTTCATTCAGTTAGCATTAGTTAACTTTATTGCTATTCAACTTTATTGAATAGCATTTTCAGTCTGTTGGAACAGACTAGTCACCGAAGATGTTTTCTACCCTCCTGTTCATAATCCTCATCATATACCCTTATCCCTCCTGTGCCAGGGGTCGGGTCTGCGGGTTCTTGCCCTCCACTTCCGCCTAACTTCCACCATGTCCCCCTCCACCCCACACACTACCATATCCTTATGGACAACCTGCTGCCACGTCTGCTTCAGCCTCCCCCTGCCCCGGGTGCTTCCGACCACCTGCATTCCTGAAATGGACCTAACGAGCTCCTCCTCTTCTCATTACGTGTCCATACCACCTCAACCTATTCTCTCACATATTTTTCGGCGATGTCCACCACTTCCAGGCTACTTCTAATATACTCATTCCTAATTCTACCAGCCCTCGACACGCCACTTATGTACCGCAGCATTCGCAACCCGGCTACTTGCATTCTATTGACGTGGCTCTTCCGCACTGCCCAACACTGATCCATAGGGCATAGCTGGCCTAATCACTGCCCTGTAAAACTTCCCTTTCAGCTTGATTGGGACCCTCCTATCACACAGGACTCTGCTTGCCTGTCTCCACTTCCACCATCGTCCATTGATTCTATGGGTAGCATCTGAATCTATCTCCCCATTGTTCTGTAACGCCGATCTTAAGTACTTTACCTCTTGCACCTTTGTCAACAGCTCGTCCCCAGAGAGTACATCACCATTATTTTGCTGTCCTTCCCAATTGAAAGATAAATACTCTGTCTTCTTCGTGTTTATATTTAGATCTCCTGCTCAATTTAAGTTTACTTTCTATGTTTGATAGTTCAGATTTTTAAATTCCTAACAATCAAAGTATTTTGCCCTTCAATCCATCAGCCAATAGTTTAGTGTAGTGTAAGAAGTTATTTCTAGAATTAAAATTGTAGATGTAATAAAAAAAAAACAATTTACCATAAAGAGGATCTCAATAGGCTTGAATGCGTGAGTGGGTCATAGACGGTTACACTAATTTCTTGTTTACTCTTGCAAGCTTTCATAATTTCTCGAGCCCTAAGAATAAATAAAACAGTGACATTCATAGCACAATATAAACCACAGTTCAACTTCATAAAAATGTAGTAAATCTGAAACCGGCGCGCTCTTGTAGCTATCGATTCATGTTAATATCCGCCTTCAAACCATAAATGCAGGTATTTTTTATTTATATCAGGGTAATATTTCAGTCATGTGAACCCGCAAATTTAGCTAACTCGAGCGCCTTGGGGAAAACGAAACACCCTTATGCCCAATAATGCAACCAACAGCTATTAGGTAGAAGTATTACAGACTCGGTGGTATCAGTTTCCAATGAGACTAAGGTAGGGACTAGCAGTTCTGCCAACCCTATTACCTGGGGTAACTCGAAACACAGCAAAGGGTTAAAGAATATGAGAGTACCAAGGAATATTAAAAGTAACATCATGGTGTGAAATTCCTAAAATAAAAATGTGCTGTCTTTGAACAGCCCAAACACAAGGATGCTGCCAACCATCATTATGGCTGCTCATGATTCACGATTAATTACGACAGATATAGGACTACATCTTGTCTACATTTTTGCAGACATTCAAATATCCACAAAATACTGAAAGGATTGAGAAAGACCCTAACCCTGCATATGTTTTCTGAGTCCTCGTGTCCCGCAAAATTTCAAATAGAGCATCTAGCTGTAACAACGGAACGAAAGGGGAAATCACATTTTCTACTTAAAAACATTGTGTCTGGGGTGTAATAAGATATATTCGGCATGTTTTCAAAAGAAAAAAATGCACAACTCTCTAGTCATGTCTGAAAATAATTATCATATTGACAGGTAAAAGAAATGATCTTCTCAAAATAAATTGTGCTCTAGAAACGAAAATACTTTACATAGCAGAAAAAACGCCAGGCGAGGCATTTGAAGCTACAGAAAGCATCAGGATGAATTAAAAAGTGAATCTCGATTTAACGCGTTATGAAGTCTGAAGAATTAAAAATGTTTTATAGGAGGAGACAGTTGACGCTAATTTTGGAAATCGGGAAAGGAAGGCAACTTCAAAAGGACGTCCTATTGTCACCCTTCTCCAAGCTAAAAGAATCTCGAGCCCATTGCTCTCAGGTCGAGGCCTATTAAGTTAAAAAATAATAAATTGCACATGAGCGGGCCTCAAGGACGACAGGAGTAATATTCCAAGGGTTTCCAGAGAAGGTAACCCGAACGGAATACAATTTGGTGTTTGTGAGCGCAAGAGGGAGGATGAAAGGATAGGAATAGCAGAGAATAGAAAAAAGTACTCAAAATAATTGTCAAACAATAACAACGACGACTGACGTGAAAAAAAATTCACAGCCAAAAATAGTTCCCACTAATCTCGAAAACTCTTTTTCCCCTCTTCCATCAGTTGGCAGGACAGCGAGAGAATGCAGCCTCTTGTATCATTATCCTTCAGGATTTGGAATGAGACCATAAAAAAACTATACAAGACGAGAAGCTATCTCTACTTCGCCTATGAACTTCCTGTCCCACAACCAACTCAGCACCTAATATATACAGGGAACCATGGCCCGCGGAAGCCAAGCTAATAAACACACCAAATAACAGCACACACACAAAAAAAGTCTGGAAACGAGCCAGAGGGTAAAGAAGACCTATTGGTTCTTCCGAAAAGCAAGAAAGGCCCAGGTGTACGTAGTGAGGGGCTACTGGTCACTAACCCGACCATTCGACACAAGTTGGAAGAACATTTTTAGTGGAGCAGAGAAGGGAGATGTAGAATCCGTAGTTGTCGTTTTGTCCAAACAAAACAAGAACCCCGATAGTGCTCCATACTGGGGCAACATCCTTGACCGTCGGCAGGGATAAGTTAGGCTGGGCAACAGCACAATCACTCTGTTTGCCTGGGAACGGAATTACATAAGAATCGCGCATTTGATACCTGGGTTGAAAGGGTTATTTGCAAACCTGGTTGGAATGAGATCCCATGACGCGCTTTCGGAAGAACAAGCTGTTAAGTAACCCTGTAAGCTGAAGTCGGGCTAACTCACTGCATCATCCAAACAACCACAGAACTTCACAAGTACCTAACTGTATTAAGTACCAACGTTCAAAGGTACTACTGTGCACAATTCTGAGTAGGTACAAACAAAATTGCGAGATAGTTATTTTATGTCATGTCGTTGCCTCGCAAATCAATAAACCGGAAATCTAATTTTAACCCATCTGCATGCAAATGGTATATCTCTCCAAACCAGGAAACCCAAAACACTACAGCAGGAGGCCCTCCTAGGTGCTCGCCACCCTGGGCAGCTCCGTGATAGAGGAACTGCAGGCTATGGAAGATCAACAAAAAAAGTGAGCTATTCCATGTCCAAAGTCCATTTTTCCTTAATGCGTTCATCCCTTAAATGTGTCCGCTTTACGAAAACAAGGCGCTCACTGTTCACATATGCCGATCGCATGGTCAGCGCTCTGTCTGCTTACAATCAAACCGCACTAAATATATATTAGTTATTTCTAGATCCGTCGTTTCACGACACAACTCCACTCTCTTTTAAGCAGTTGCCTAAAAAAAAATGCCAGAATGACAAGAACCAGAAGAACCTTGTAATCAACCATACTTATTTTTATGACGGGTTGCCATACGCAAACAGAAACGCCGCCGCGTACAATGGTACGAAAAACAAGAAGGGAAAACGAAATGCAGGTGCTACTGCCCTATGAGAGGTTGAGGTATTCTCCCGAGTCCCTTATTTCGTCATTCTTTGTTAACACTGATCCGTAGAAAGGATAGGAATCAGGTTATTACCAGTTCTGCAAGGAGTAGACAAAATGCATCTAGTAATGCAACACTAAGAAATTAACTGGCAAAAATGTTCATATGCCCTCTCTTACTTTCTCAAGACCGTGGATGTACTTGGCACTGATCTCAGTTCCAGATTGGCACCAGGACCAAAATTCCTCCTGTTTTTAAACTGAAATACTGCTTCTATACTATACTGAATGCGGGAACACATATTTTTATATAATCGTTTCAAAAGAAGATGCCAAAGAAAAAAAGTGACCGAGTAGTTGCCGATCCCAAATGAATATTATTTGTTAGTCGCTAAAGGCCTTCTCCCTCCACAAGGTCTAACCGACTTTGAAAAATTTTATGGTTTTTCAGACAGCATTTGTGGTGGATGAAAGGAATGTGGCACATCACTATGAATATCAGTATGTTCTGATAACTTGGGATGGCCAAGAATTGCATCTTTTGTGACCTATTCTCTACATACCTAAAGTACAGAATCACTATCACCATCACTAATCTTTTAATGCAATTAAGAATTGCGGACAGAAGTTCCTGTGGAGTTTTGGTTCGTTGGTGTTTCAGGGCCCTTCAACTACAAGGTCATTAGAGCCCCGTCCACTGCATAATTCTGATGCAGAGACTGCACAGACACTACACTAATGCGACGATTTTTGGGTATTAGCAGTACCCAGGTTTCCCAAGCGGCCACCCACGTCAGTACTAACTGGGGTTGCGTAGGTTAACTTCGGCGATCAGACGAGAACTGGTGTGTCCAACGCAATAAGCCGCTCCTTCCTGTGGAGGACAACAGTTTAAAGACGGAGAACGTATAAAGGATCCGACATCAACGTCATGTTCCAGGAAATCAAATAAGAAACGAGTAGACCGAATAATAAACATCGTTTCTGTTGCAGTCAGATTGTGACAAAAAAAAGCTCGATCAACTAGCAGGTGATAATGATTGCATGCCTCGGTCAGAATATATATAGACATAAGAAAATGCCATCGGGGTTGCTCAAAAAGGATGAGAAGAGAGTTCCTCCAATCACACTCTGGCATATACAGCAGGTTGCTAATTTCCATAAATAACAGCAACCTGAATGCGATATAGTAAGAACTTAAAATACTAGTACGTTCTCTAGAATTCGTTTCAATAATTTTGAGTAATGTTTTTCAATAAATACATTTCTAATTTGTTCTACTAAAAGACGATTAGCAGGCACCGGAAACATTATTAAATTTGGACTATACGTATACTGACTTGACAATGATTGGGTATATGCCTTGCACTCGTTACAAGTTCCTATGTCATCTAAATTCTAACGCAAGTTATTAAATCAGTCAACTCTGTAGTTCCCAAAGTCACAAAGACTTTTAAGCATCCACAGAAAAGACAAAGTTCAATACCGCCATCTGCACTCACATTTACCGACTAGAAATAGCAGGCCTGGATGTAATTTGAAACGATCGACCTCGAACATGGATCTTTCTGACGAAGAATGAAGAACCATTGAAGCAACGCAAGGGGAGGATGCAGAATTCCGTAGCAGATAGCATATGGAGAGAACGGGGTAAATTTATTGATATAGGAGAGCATGAATCACTACCGGCTAAATACACACAAGACTGCATCCATCCGAGGAAAGCTTCCATCTTCGTCTGCCGACTACATAACGATCTAAATATACACTCCTCCCTCCATTTGGGGAACAGCGTTGGCCAGGAGCCAAACATGAGCCTTCAAAGGAGGAAAAGGGGGTTCTTGGTTATTTAAGAGTCCTATTTTAGTTTTTGCTGACATGGGAGTACACAGAAGGCTGCTGCTAGGGACCAAAGAATTATGCTCAAGAAGACGAAGGAAGAATCATGATGATGATGTTTTGGGTCATATATGCAAATGGTGCATCATTACCCAAATGAAAAGAAATAATATTTAAGACCTCTGAAGGCATACACCGTACAATAACAATCTAACACCTGCATGTTGATAGCTATCGCCAGCGAAAAACGTTATGTCGTGCATAACCAGAATTAAATGCAGAAGGCGAAACTATTCCCTATTTCCGCTTTACAAGGGGTATCTTTGAAAAAAAAACCACGTAATTCTGTTCCTGGATTTTGTCAAAAGTGTAT
Source organism: Trigoniulus corallinus (assembly GCA_013389805.1). NCBI lineage: Eukaryota > Metazoa > Arthropoda > Diplopoda > Spirobolida > Trigoniulidae > Trigoniulus > Trigoniulus corallinus. The sequence continues at coordinate 22,581,538 of JAAFCE010005724.1, read as the reverse complement.
TCAGTCCAAACATCAAGACTGCGGCTTGCTGCAAAGAAAAATTGCACCAAGTTACCAAAAAGTTCTAGGTGAGGCACAAGTGTTTTTAGGTATGGCTGATTCTACCATTCTTATCCCGCTAACACTCCTCTAGAAAAAAATAAAATCTATTCAAGGTCAATTTATTTTTCTAACACTGCTTGGAAACTATTTTAAAGCACATGGGTTTCAACCTCGACTTTTAGGAAGTGGTCGTGGAGAACACGCGAAGAAAACAAAGAAGCAGCTCTCTTCAACTAGAAGCCAATCACTTAAAGAGGACAGCTATCACCTCGTAGTGATTACAACTTCTTTTCTAATAAATGATTTGCCCAAAAAATCTTAATGCACCGCTATGATAGCTAACTGCTATTGACGTCAATAAGACGTCAATTGTTAACCTGAAGCATCTAGCGCCCCTAAAAGGAAGGGAAAAGTCTCAAGAGAAATTATGAGATGATAAAGAAACTACTCAGAAGCGAATGAGGCAGGGCATTGGCCCCAGCAACTCCCACTAGTGCTTCAATGAAGAACGTGAGGATACATATGAAGAGAGATGAAAATAAAGGTGAAGTCTAAATTTTTCTTAAGTTTTAGCTTCTCCACCAACATGCAAAGCGAACGACAGCCATCTGTGTCAATCTATTATTAGACAATTAACTTTTCTCTTGGTTAAAAGGTGCAACTGAAAAAACTGAAAATTAAATATACAAAAAGTGCACGAAGCTTGAAAACATATGCCACATACCATTTCTAATCACAACTCATGGACAGTACACTGAAATCGAGTATCCAGCTAGCGACCATAATGGATCGGCTTTCAGGAATCGGTATTTCAGGAAAAAAAAACACATTAGAGCATGAAAGTTCATGCTAGATGAACCTATGACTGACAATTTCGTCTTGCAGCGCACCATTCACCACCTACAATGCCTTATCTTTTCATATCACCCGCTCCCATGACAGGGTTGTACATCTTCCCACTACTCTATCACTTAAAAATGTTATTCTCATTATGGACATCTGTATTCTTTTAAAAAACAGTCATATTCTTGAACTTACGTTCCATAATTCATGGTGGCTACCAACACTTGATGGCGATTCAGGAGTTTTACATCCACAGATCCATGCTGAGAGCACATGTCCACAATCTATAGTCAGATACTTGTAATATATGTATTGCGACGTAATCAGCAGTTTCAAATCATTTATGCAAAAAAAACCACACACACACAGACACACACACACACACACAAACAGCTACCTCAGATAGATTTATATCAGTCTCTGCTTTGGACTCAAGAACCAGCCATTTTGGACGACCAGCCGATTGCTCAGAACCTTGCAAATTCTAGTTTACCACATGAACATTATCTCAAAGTCTCATTGAACGATATCAAGCAAAACAAACAAATAAAATGCACTACTCACCAGAAACAGGTGACTGGCACGAATTAGATTGACCCTATTAACAAATGGTTCCATAGCTTCCAACAAACTTTTAAATGGGACTGCGTGATGTTTCTCTGCCCTGCATCAAAGTAACTTTAACTCTTGTTACGGGTTTATCCAAGGTTACGTCGTAAATGAACTCACGATTTATTGTGAAGAGCAGACATGTGGGCTAGACGAAGGAAAACTAATAGATAACGGACAAGAAATATAAATCTCAGTTAAGGCATCACCATCCTCTTTATATACCTAAGATGACCACGTCGTTGGGTTTCACCCGGAGTCTGCAGAGGTTCTGACCTTTATTGCCAGGCTTCAGATTTTTGCTACAATTTTCTAAGGGCAATGGAAATTTGAAAACTATTGTTTCTAGAAACACGAAAATAATCTGTTATAGAGGTATAGCTTTATAATAATTTCTTTATTAATAACACGCATGTTTTAATCTCCGGGTGAAGCCCAAGGTAAATATGGTTACCCTAATTTTCACTATTCCTAATTACGAACTAGTTCGTTACATATGAATGCAAGAGAACATGTAACAGCAATAAAGGCTTAACACGCTCTCAAACAATGTACGCATATAGAAATAAATAAAACTTCAAAAAAAATAATGATGTAAAGCAGTGTTTCTCAGTTATTTTTACCAATGGTACACCTAGGAGCACATGAAAATTCCACTGAGCAGAGTCCACTCAGTGAACGTCACTCACTCGATTCAAACGACAACACGTCATTTAAAAAAGAAAGATTATACTGTACATAAAAATTTTACTGTTCATAGCAGGTGGAATCCAACAACTATACCCTATTTTAAAGTGTGAGTAACACTATTGTAAAGGATACAATTTACAAAATGTCGGTGGGTTGTTTGTTCGTGATTTAGGGCCTTCATCTCATTCAGCTTGCCAAAAAAATTTATGATCCCACAAGTTTCAGCTTGTGCCGACCCAGCTAACTAATGAACAGGTAGATGATATTACACTATTTCTAGAAATATCAATCTAACCAATATTGTATTACTTAATACAATTCTATGTTCCTATAAGGCAATTTTTTTGACTCTGTTTAATAAATGGGTCGCAATGCCGCACATTTAACAAACAGTTCCACTACAAGGAATGCAACAGCCGAGGGCTATGGACAAACTCTTCAATCCACTCAGATCTCTGCCATAAATTTGCTTCTGACCTTTGTTTGTATGTAACGTGTTTCTCATAACTTTAAGCCATCCCTTCTCTTTAGATGTCTTAAAGGCAAAATTCTACCTAATTTCCTTGTTGGACAAATGTTTGAAAATACGTTAAACAAACTTACCATAACCTGCCACATACGCATCAAATCCTGCTTCATGATAGAGCAATGATGACACTGCAATGTAGCAACATACATTCTGAATTATTCTAATGTGAATTCAATCAATGAAGGATGGAATCGCTATCATCATTGTTTAAATTCACCGATACTCACAATACCTATCAAAACCTTCATCGTGAAAAATTTCTGGCGAAAACAGCACATGAAACCGTCCATTATGACTGTACCAAAAGAACGAAAGGAAGAGTAGTAGCCAAAATTATCCTTCATGGAAAAAAAATTTGAATAATTAAGCAACTCACCTGTCTAATGAGGTGTACAAATCTTTTAAAACCGATGACTGTAAAATTCCATGTTTATCATAATCCTTCATAAATAAAAACACAACTGAAGTCGACAAAAAATTGACAGGAGAAGTTGAATTGAGCCACACTTACTTTCTTCATGCAATATGCAATATGTTTCGTGTCATATATTTTTGGAAATAAATGACTGATTTCACTCCTAAACTCCTCATAACTTTCTGAACAAAACACCAATAGTACATTCCAGATATATAAATAAATTTTAGGTCGCACACTACTCAGTAAGGCTACTATAATTCAACTCACTTGGTAATATTCTATAAAACTGATTGTAAATCAATAACAGATCCATAAATAAATTATGTCCAATTAAAGGCTAATGAAATGAAAACAAAATGCAAATATTACAATTATATATACTCGATGATAACTCAATATAGTCTAGCTTGTAATTAACATCTTACCTTCTTTTCATCAATAATAGTACTAATTATTCGTGAAAATCCTAAAACTTGTGCTATAAGTCTGGACATGCCCTCCCCCAATAATGTTCATTAGACAGTTTATTTAAAACAGATACGATGCTTGTTTCAAAAGAGCGACCTACCTGCTATTTAAATTATTTTCCATCAATTCTAGCTTCTTCCTTTCCAAAGATGATACTTTTTTAACTTCTACCTGACCAGCAAAATGAAGCATATGGCAATATAACTTTTCAATTGATATTAGTTTAATTCAATTTAACTTTAATCTTATTTCGATTCATACTGTGTAATCAGCTACTGAAGACGTCCATAACTCTTGAAAACGTGCTCTGATTTCTTTGTGAATAATGTAACTGGAAACGCAATCTTCTACCTTCAGAATGATAGTCTCATTTTCTTTGGGATTCGAAGCTAACCATTTGGTCACTTCAGAGCAACAAGATTTCACATAAAGATTATGATTGGAATCTCTGCAGGAAATAAAGTATAGTATTAAGCTAAGGATAATAGAAATTATGAGAATATGACTCGTCTTAGAGGACCTTTCAGCGTCACTAAATAATGCATTTTTCTCTAATTGATTCCTTATATATGCCTCTTGATCCAGCCTTAGGAATGGCACTCCATTGTAAGTAAACTACACGAGACTGTATCAGAGAAGAAAATAAAATAGGCTTCAATGCAGACACAAATATGTCAACACTTACCTTATTAAAATCAAATTTATACTGACATAGAAATGCAATACAAGACGCCTAAATATGAAACGATAACACTCATTGTAATGCATTCATTAGGCTTACGTTGAGAAAAATAACAGGAAAAAAGTAATTTTTACCTGCCATGAAAAGACTGAATCCTGTATACCGTGTGAATGGGGACTTAGATAGAAATTATACGTGCGAGCACGATACCTACATGGAAAGGATGTTAACTCATTGATTAAAAGATCTTTAACTAAACGCTACAATGTAAAAAAAAAAACAACTAATTTACTTATTTGAAAGATTGTCCTTGATGAACGCAGCAACACCTTATTTTATCACATAGATTGAGTCAGGATGGAAATTTTTTTAGCAAACACAGAACAACAACTACAAGTCTGAAAGTTTACCTATCTGACAAATGATGAAAGCACTTGCACTTTTTCTAAGTTTTTCATAGCGCTGTTTAGGCGAATCAAAAAGGCTGCAAAAAGACCAGGTTTTCATATAAACAACTCAACTTGTACTGTATGTCGTGGGTTGTCTTTGAATGGTGAAGCAATGTTTCCATAATACAAACACATTACCTTTTCTTACAGTTATCATCAACGTCAAGTCCAGTGAACTCTGCATCTAATGCTACAAGTCGAACAGCCATGTCTCAAATCAAATTTAGTGACAAACAGTACAACGTCTCCACAAACATATACATACATACCTATAAAGGTAGCATTACGAATGGAATTCACAATTTCATCGAATTTACTCTCAAAGTTCTCTTTCAGTATTTCAACCATTCCCTACTATATTTTACGAAAATTATTGCCGAAACATATCACTGATACTTAACCCGCCAATAAGCAACGTCAGAAGCAATAATTTAAAGACGCTCTTCCCAGAGGATTCTTGAGCCGAAACCATTGCCCAATATGTTCTGTGCGACAGCATTATTATCATCATACCCTTATCGCCCCTGTGGCAGGGTCGGGTCTGTGGGTTCTATCCCTTCTCTCCCGACTATCTCCCACCAGGTCCCCGTCCACCACACACATTACCATGTCCTTATGAACAACCTGCTCTCACGTCTGCTTTGGTCTCCCCCCCCCCGCTCCAGGTGCTTCCTGCCACCTGCATTCCTGTCAGTTCCCTCTTAACAACATTGTGGGCCCCTACGACAACCACGTGCAAGAATAATATGTACAATTGACGGCTGAAATGCGTTGCACACACCAGTTTTCGTCAGATCACTAAAGTTAAGCAACGCAACCCAAGTAGGTACCAACATGCTGTGGCGGATCCAGGATTTTCGTCAGGAGGGGTATAGGGGTCAGGAGCTCGCATATATTATGCGCATCAGTTTATATGCACATAGGGGGGGGGGGTTGCAACCCCGAAAACCCCACCCTGGATCCCCGCGTGCCAACATGGGTGGTTGGTTGGGGATACTGGGTGCTGCTAATTTCCCCACTCCTACCTCACCCGTGAGCAGCCCCCACAGGGTCCGGCACGTTATGGCTGCTTGGTCGACTCCCGTACTCGTTGGCATAACAAATTAACACGCACAGACTAGCATGGGCCCCCCCCCCCCGGGCATGTGCCCAGCGAGCTCGTACGTTAAGATGACTCTGATTTTTGCAATGGACCTAAGGAACTTCTGTTTCCCTTTTCTCATTACAGTTGAATTATGACAGACGTCCAGCAAATTATCCAAAGAGCCCAGGAATATATACGTCGTACACCGCCATCATGTCTTGCGTGTCTCCTCAGCAATTAAGGAGAATTGAACCCTGTTGAATTTATCACGTTTATATGGAAGACAATGATTAATATTAAATAGCCCCCTCCCACTCCGTCTATCATGAATTTTACATTGTCTTGTTATATACTCTGATCACTTATCACGCAAATCAGTTGGAAGGGTTTAACTTTTCAATAGAGAAGCTGATTTACTGTCATTTCACCTGTCTTAGAATACATTTTTATGGTTCCTAGTAAACACTTCACATTGTTAAACATCGGCAACTTATCATTAAGAGAGAGAGATTACCAACATTATCTGTCAAATGATGAATGCATTTGCAGCTTTTTATAGCGCTGTTTACTGGAGGCGAACAACAATCCCCCAGCATTATGTGAGAAATTCAATTAATCTCCTGGTTGATGGTTGAGTTGTCAAGGGCGGTTCTAGATTATATTTCATCAATTACATAACGCACATACAGTACCTAAAAATAACTTTAACGATCATGCCGTCTATGGAACGTCTCCGAGTAGCCGTCCTGTTTGCTTGTTTCTTGGTGTTTTAGGGCCCTTCAACTACAAGGTCATTAGAGCCCCGTCCACTGCGGTACCCAGTTTTCCCAAGCGGCTACCCATGTCAGTAGTAGCTGGGGTTGCGTTGCTTCACTTCAATGATCAGACGAGAATTGGTGTGTCCGACGCAATTAGTAATCGCCCTCCATCCCTTTCCAGTTCCTATCCACCCTAGACCCGGACTAGACGATTTTCTTACGTCCCTGTTAAGGACTTTAACAGCTCCTCCTCCTTCTCCCCTGTTTTTGTTTATTGAAACAAATCATTATGGCTTCCGGTTTTGCTTTTTTCCTCCATATTATTTGAATTACAGTAAATACATCAAAAACTCGATTTTCCAAATTCAATTTATAGACGTTTTTCGAGCACATGACCGTTTTGGAATTCACCCCTCTTGCCTTACAAACCACTGCAGTGTAACTTCCAGGCACTGACAAATATTATTATCCAATATCCTTATCATTTCTTTAAAATGTCAAATTTTGTATTTCCCCAGTCAATCCGGATAATCAAGATCAGAATAACAGAGTTTCGGCTGTATGGTGGCTATTTATGCGACTGATGTGGTCATGCTTTGAAGTTGTTAGGCCGCCTATGCTATATGGAGCAGAGTGTTGGTGGCGGTGAGGAAGAGCCACGTCAAGAGAATGCAAGTAGCCGAGATGTGAACGCTGCGGTACATGACTGGGGTGTCGAGAGCTGATAAAATTAGGAACAAGTATATTAGAGGTAGCTTGGAGGTGGGGGCATCACGGAAAAAATGAAGGACAGTAATTGAGGTGGTATGGACATATAATTAGGTTCATGACGGGATTGGTTTGTTCTGTTGGTGTTTTAGGGTCCTTCAATTACATAGGTCAGTGTTCTTCAAACTTTGTCGACTCACAGAACTCTTAGAACTTTAAGATGCTATGGGGGAACCCCATCCTACCTTTAAAAAAGTATATCTTGCTGCTGCTAACGAATTTACATTTTGACTCGCGGAACACCTAGAGATGTATTGCGGAACCCTGGGGTTCCGCGGAACACAGTTTGAAGATCGCTGACATAGGTCATTAGAGTCCCGTCCACTGCATAGTTCTAATGCAGAGTCTGCACAGACGCTATGCTGTTACGACGATTTTTGGGTGCTAGTGGTATCCAGTGTTGCCAAGCGGCCACCTATGTTAGTACTAACTGGGGTTGCGTTGCTTAACTGCAGTGACCAGACGAGAACTGATATGTCCAAGCAATAGGCCGCTCCCTACAACATTTCTCATAAAAGTCCTTGAACTACATGGTCATTAGGTGAAATGTGTGGGTTAGTTTCTGGCGGAAATTTGGTGCAACTAAGGTGTGATAGGTGACGTAAGTTGACAGTTTTGTGGCCTTGTATGTAAGATCTGTAGGTGGTGGGAACATCGTCGTTTTCTTTGGGGTCCTAACAGTGGAAACATGCTGGTCATACCACCGGTGTTCTCTTTCTTCTCGACTCGTTGGTTTAAAGCGCCCATTAACATTTTAGAGAACATTTTTACCACTTCACCCATGGCTTCCGGTCCTTGGCAGACCTTCACATGTCTTCAGTTTATCGAAATTGATAAGTCATCTGATAATTGTACAAAAGTTGTGATATCAAGAGTGTTGGTGCTAAATTTAGTAAAGTTGGATAGCAAGTTGATTTAATCTGAGAAATCAAGATCACAAAGCAGTTATTCATATATAAGGATCAAGCGAAAATGATCAGGGATCATCCCTTCTTTAGAGTGCGTCAACAATGGGTTACAATACAGTGTGGTGTATGTGTGCTCTACTCTGGGTCGGTCTCTTGGTGGACCCGTCATTATGCAGTTCGGCCAACAAGAACAGCAACATGGCAAGTGGCAGACATGTCATAGTTCAATTATTTGAATGGCGATGGGATGACATTGCAGCTGAATGTGAACGTTTCTTGGGACCCTATGGTTATGGAGGTCTTCAGGTGGGTATTTACAGGTTGTTCTCTAATGGTACATTCAAGGGACCTCTTGGCACTTTCTTAAAGAATGGTTTCATTACAATAATCGTAGGTTTCACCAGCCAACGAAAACGTGATAATCGTCAATCCATGGTATAATCCAGTAGAAGTTCGCCCGTGGTTTGAGCGTTATCAACCCGTCAGCTATGAACTCAGTTCCACACGAAGTGGCGATGAAAATGCCTTCAAATCCATGGTACAGCGCTGTAATAACGCGAATGTCCGGTGAGTGCAACCAGGCTTTAAAATATGGCCTCCCCCCCATCGTTCGAGAGCCAACGGGCAGGCACAGAAAACGCGTTTCTTTCCAGACCTAATTTTCTTCTGCTGCTCAGTCCGTCCAACCCTGCTCCTAGCTCTCAATGCAGCCCCAATTTAATGAATTCGGTGTTTCTGTGGGCTACTCAAAGAGACTTAGCGAGCCGTAGTCTGCCCATATTCTTTATCCAAACCATTGTTGTATTATTGACAGGGTGTACGTGGATGGAGTCTTCAATCACATGACGGCAAGCGATGCTGGCGAAGGCACGGGGACAGGAGGAAGCCACTACAATGCTGCAACTGAGACTTACGATGCAATTCCTTATTCATCAGCAGATTTCCACGCCTGCAGTGAATGTCCATCCAGTGATTGTAGTATCCAGTCTTACAACGATGCCACTCAAGTTCGTAACTGTCGGCTGACAGGCTTACTGGATTTGGATCAGTCAGAAACTAACGTCAGAAACAAGGTAGTTGCCTACATGAACAAACTCATAGGCTACGGAGTGGCTGGTTTCAGATTGGATGCCGCCAAGCACATGTGGCCCAACGACGTTGGTGCCATTGTAGACAGTCTGGACAGTCTAAACACCGCTTACTTCCCAGCCGGTTCCAAGGCCTACATTTACCAGGAAGTGATAGACAACGACGGAGAAGCTGTCACTCCAGGTGAATATGTTGGCATCGGCGACGTGACAGAATTTAAATACGGCACACACATGGCAGAAGTGTGGCGTCGACAGACTCAGGCCAAATATCTAGTCAATTGGGGTGAAGACTGGAACATGATGAACAGTGCTGATGCCCTTGTCTTCATCGATAATCACGACACTCAGAGAGGTGGCGGACCACCAGGGACCAATGTGCTCACATTCTTTGATTCCAGAATGTACAAAATGGCAAATGCCTTTATGTTGGCTCACCCTTACGGTGACGTCAGGGTCATGAGCAGCTATTACTGGCCAAGAGATTATGAAAATGGTCAGGATGTCAACAGTTGGATTGGACCTCCTCACGATGATAACTATAACACTCTGCCAGTCACGGTTAATTCCGATCTTACATGTAACAATGACTGGGTCTGTGAGCACCGATGGAGGCAGATTTACAACATGGTGAGGTTCCGCAATGCTGTGGATGGCACTAACTTGGCGAACTGGTGGGACAATGGTGGCAACCAAATCGCTTTTTCCCGTGGTAACAAGGGATTTTTGGCAATCAACAATGAAGCGAGTTACGATCTCAATCAGACGCTGCAAACGGGATTACCTGGTGGCCAGTACTGTGATGTGATCTCTGGCAATCTGGAGAATGGATCGTGTACTGGGGCAGTCATTACGGTCAATGGTGATGGTACTGCTTTTATCTCCATCAGTAGTGCTGCTGAGGATCCCATCGTGGCCATCCACGCCGACGTAAGTGTTGAAAGCCAAGTTAATTAACGACAAGGTTTTAATAATGATATTGCTGCCATTTTGATATGTTTTTTCTCTACTTTGTTGCAGGCAAAACTCTAACCGTTCTCCTAACATACGCAACGACAACTCCCT
>JAAFCE010005724.1:22550977-22571037 GCA_013389805.1 Trigoniulus corallinus | reverse complement strand
TGTAGTTTTGAGTTTTAACCGATACTGTCATCATAAGCTGGAAACCACAAAACACGTGATTTTTAACGCTATCACGTTGCCAGGCAACTGTGTGATTACGTCATCAAAGAGATGATTAGCACAAGCGTTATTATTTATTCTTTTCGACTTTGTAAATAGACGTCTGCATTTTTAATAGTGAAAATAAACAGCATTAACGATGAAATCGCGACTTTCTTTAAATGCAGTTAAATTTATAAAACTGCCGAAAAGTCTGACGAAAAACGAATAAAATGAATAAAAAGATATACAGGTACCCAGCTACGAGTTCTACTGATGTGCAGTGATATTCGTCAACGCAGAAATTTGTTAGAACACGTTATGTCACGTCTGTTCACGAATGAACACAACCCCCTTATAATTATATGTCGACGTAGTACAATACAATTTTACAATTTTCCAACGGAGCAACGGAAAGAATAAAAGGGGAGAGAAATGAGGCCGAGAGACATGGAGTGACGTCACGAAGGGGCGAGCTTGTTGCTGACGCTATCGGTCAAGTAGACAACAGATTGCGTTTACACTCAAGTCTAGCTACTAGCGCCGCTACGCACATTCTCTTTAGAAAAATGGCTGATAAGTATCTGAAAGTGCAAGATGGTAACTCTAATTTGTTTGAAGATAGTGACGATGACGACGACGATGATGTTGATAACGGATTTTTGAGCCATCCCCGACCTCGTGGTAGTGGATATATATTTGGTGATAGGGATAAGAGATTTGAGAGTGATAAAGTCTCTAAACAACAACGGCAGCTAATGGACGAAATAGAACGTATTGAAAAGCGAACTCTTGAATCGACACAGAGATCGTTGGGGTTAGTGTGTGATTCAGAAAAAATAGCCATCGGAACGGCCGAGGTAAGTCACGAGACTTCATTCATCAGGTTGGCATTGTATTTAACACACCCTTCCTGCCTACTATTTGGACAATAGATAGTATAATGACGAGTAAGAATAAATAATGCTGACAGGACTAGATTCTTGTATTAACCACAGTCATTGACTAACACAATACGTGCAGAAAATTAAGGTCACATTTCAGTTTTGATTGGGATGGGATTTCAGGATCTGATGCACCAAAGAGAGCAATTGGAGAACTGCGATGCGAAAGTTACGAATATTTCTCGATCTTTGCGAGACACTCAAAAACACATCAACTCCATCAAGGTACTCTTTTTTTTTTAAATGCCTTTTTTTGTCCGGCAGTTGTACTGTAACTATTCGAGTAGGTACTTATTATATAACTTTTAAAATGTATTGTTTCCAGAGTGTGTTTAGCAATTTTCGAAGTATATTTTCTAAAACCCCGGAATCTAGCCAATCTGTTCCATTAATGGACCAGAAGCCTGAAAGAGGAATAAGTTCCAGTTCGTTGGTGAGAACCATTAAGGAAGCCAAATCGCAACCTAGTTATCAAGTATTAGATCATCCAGGTAAATAGATCACATGTGTCTACAAGTACTTAAGAAATGTAGCGTATCTTCGTGATGCAATGTCTAACAAGGGTAAATATTTACCTTTAAGAACCAGAAGTCAGAGATTCCACTTCCTCTGCTGATCTTAGGACACAATCTAATATTTCTGTCCAGAAACAGCTAGATAGCAACCTAGGTGAGCGTACATCATCATTCTCTGTCGAAATTTTAAATTACTATTTTAAAGAAAATGTGTTTCTGTCCATCAGGTGAATTAAGTATAGGTATTGAACGTCTAAAAGTTCTTGCTCTCGAACTTGGAGATGAAATCAATGATCAAAATGCTCTCTTGGACGAGCTGGGTCCTAAAGTGGAAAGAGCTGAAGGCGGCATAAAAAGGCAGAACGCTCAATTGCAAAAGTTACTTAAGAAATAACGTCATTGGTTCCTGCGTACTCACAGATGCTCTTTTTTTTTATTCTCATTCCTAATGTATGTGTATATATATGTGTTATTTCGTCGATGTCCTGCGATAAGTTTGTGATCTTTTTCATTGGTACCAGGAAGACTACGTATTGAGATTTCACTGTCCAGTTTGTATAAATAGTTTTGCTGCATTTCCTGTCGGCAACAAGCTTTTGTTACGTATTTATACATTGTGAATACAAGTTATACACGCGCCAGGCTGTATGTTCTTAATAAACTGAAATGTGTTATTAAATGTTTGTGTGGTAGTTGAACCTCGATGAGGAAATTTGAAAGCGGCTTATTGCGTTGGACACCCCAGTTCTCGTCTGATCACTGAAGTTAAGCTACACAATCCCAGCTAGTACTGATATCGGTGGCCGCTTGGGGTACCGCTAAGACCCGAAAATCGTCGCATTGGTGTAGTGTCTGTGCAGCATATGCATTAGAACTACGCAGTGGACGGGTCTCTAATGACCTTGTAGTTAACGGGACCTTAAACACCAACAAACAAACGAAGTCGGAGGCCCCAGGCAAATAAAATTGGGAGGCCCAGTGGTTACTACAAGTAGTATCAACAGTTGAAATTCTGCCAATATCTTATTACAAATTATATTCTACGAAAGTTAAAATTGTCCCTATTCAGTGGGAAGCCCCGGGCGGTTGCTCGTACTGCCCGCCTCCAAGGACAGCCCTTGGGTCCGGTACCGATTTGTGCCTTTGCAGCTAGAAAAATCTCGAAACACTGCCTCGCTTATTTAGCGTGGGCCTTGTCTATTTCGAGTGGGCAAATCTTTGATTTGCTACACCAGGAAATGCTGCCGATTTACGTGTAAGGAACACACCACAAAGGGCCGGGCCAGGGGCTTTACTTCCCATCGTCTTGCGCAGTCATCGGTTTCGGCCAGGATCCCTGTTAGGTAGGCCAGCACAGTTAATGTTGAGCCATAAAGTTGAAAAAGAAATACAGTATATGGTGCTTTTCTCCTGTCTGCAACAATAATAGATGAATAATTGAGGGTGTCACACCATCCAAAAGACAAATTGATATTTTATCCTCGAGACAAATTATTTTTTTTTGCCTCTGAGACTATTCGGTTTTAATTTAAGGACCATCATGACACAACCCTATTCCTGCCTATGGCAGGGTCGGGTACCAAGCTTGTCCCTCTATATGGGCACAAGAGTGATCTATTGTACAGTGTTTTTTCGCAACTGGTTGCCGACCAAAGCTGCAACCTCTTGGCTTATTTATCGTTGGCCTACTATTCGTTGGGCACTCCACCAGACGCCAGGAAGGAGTGGTGGGGGAGACAATCTCCTACACGTGGAAATTTTGTTTCATCTACCCGTTGCCTAGTAGAGAGGGTTCTTTGACGTGCAATTGTCATTGTACACCACAAGGGACCTCAGTTTTACTTCTCATCTGAAAGAAGGCGCACGAAAGAAGCCAACCCACCTCGTTCCAGTATCGAACCTAGAAACATCGACGCAGCTACCGAGTATACCACCGACCTTGGTAAAAATTACTGGAAAATACTTTGTGTGTATAATTTTTAATAAACAACTCAATTTACTCTAACAGCTTTCACTTTTTTTTCTAATTCGAAGTTAGCTGTTGAGAAGAGAAAGACAATGCAATTCATAAATGGAACTATTTGTCCATACTTATATGTTTGATCAAAAAATATTAACCTTTCAGTCTCATAAATTTGTACACCTTAATTTCTGCGTCATAAAGTTTATATTTGAGTAGTAGTTTCTCAGACTGATTCTAAATACGCACAAATTTGGTCCCATTATAACGTATTAAATTTTAAAGGCCGTTAGCTGTAAAATTTAGTTAACTTCTTGGCATATCGTGGTGTCCAAGTTTCTTTTACCTTACAAGAAATTATTTCCACCATACCTGGCACCAGCAATCAACTCCCATTAACTGCCTACACTTTGAGGAATCTTCAAGGCGGGGGTGTACAATCAACTGCCAACGTGAAACAAAATTTGTACGTTTCTGTCACTTTAAAATACCTGCTGACGATCTAAAATAGTTATACAATTGCTACCCTTGAATTATTCGGGAGTCGGCGGTGGCAGGACGTTGGTTGACCACAGCCAGGCCACAAATCGATTGCCAAGCTACTTTCTCTTAACTCGCCCAAATGGAATCAAAGTTGTGAACACTCAGTGGTGGAAGTAGATTCCCCTTCACACTGATGCAACGCATTTCTAAATCTGAAAAATTATTATTTGATATAAAATTCTTCATTCAATGCACTGTAAAAAAAAATTCAGTTAAGATATTTGTGTAGTCGATTACAGGAACTTTGTTAAAAGTTTATCATTCAAAATAGAAGCTAATATGAAAATATAAGAATTGAATCACTTCAGACCCTAAATGGTCTACTTTCACCACTGTGACCACATTTTAAACCAACACTATCAATCAATTCAGGTCTTTTTTTGTTTTCTCAGTTGTAATTTTAACCTTAGAAAGAGAATCTTCTTTGTTTCTCATCATGGGTGTGAGCAGCTCAAGTTGGTACAGCACAGTTTTAGACAACGATGGAATTAATAATACAACTTATTACCAATTCAACACTTCACACACCCAACGAAACGTACCACCATATTTGTTCAAATCTTTCTCCGCCTTACTGAAAAATGACACACCGGTATGAAGGAGTGGAAAGCGTGACGTATTTATAAAAAATATTATGACTATTCACATTTATACTCTACAAAAATCAAAGCTTAAAGGATGTTAATAGACTGGCCGTCCGTCTACTCTGCATAATAAAACCTAAAATGATTGTAAAGTCAAAAAAAAAAAAAACTCCTCGGAAAGGACGCTACTGCACATCTTAAACTCCTTATGACAGGCAATCACTATCCGGGGACCGGAAGAAGTCATGGACATATCCAACTTTGCATAGCATCGCCTCTGATGGCTTTGGCATGAACCACATGCAGGAAGTCGAAAGGGGAACGATGACAATCCATCATTCCCCACTCATCACTCCTGAGGGCTAGGGGACAACGCTTCTTTGCCAGCTTGCCTTTTTAAATAAAAATATAATATGCCTGCTTGCGCCATAACATCAATGGTTCCAGCCGCTAGTTTGTCTGAAGTATTTCCAAGCTCTTGCTTAGCACTCAGGCGTAGAAGAGTGGGTCCAAAAACTGTTGCCACATTCTGCAAGGACATTTTATTTTCCGCTTCTTCGTGAATAATTCTGTAAGACAATGACGTAATTTTTTTATAATTTAAAGAAGACATTTCAAATCACCACAAAAATGGTTGTTGAAAATCAAAATACATGCCTAATCATATGATCAATGAGATACGACACAATGGCCTTGTTTGAAGCAGGCAGAGCATCATATAATTGGAGTAAGCTTTTAGACTTTTCCTCGTGGTCAGCTTTGCCTAAAAAATAGACGTACCAAGAACAAGCGTTACACAAATGGTTTCGTTACATGATTTGATTCAATAAAAATGACCATCACATTACCAAATGCCTCGAGAAATTTTGGGTACAGCTCATCCGTGAACAAACCTTCGGGCAATTCTCTTAAGTAAAGCTTTAGTATTCCAGTAACAGAATGGATATCGATTTCCTTGATTAATTGTTCGGCTTCGTATGGATCTGTAATTACTCTCGGTCAGGATAGTCATAATGGAAAGAACATATCATCAAAGTTTCGTTTTAAATGCATACTCGTTTCAAAATATCTCTTCAGTTTCTGCATTTCAGACGCCGATCCAGAAACTCGATATATCCCGAGCTCCTTTAGTCCTTTTAGGATCAAATTAAAGCAGATTTAACAAAAATATCTAGACTAATAACGCCAAAAGTGAAATAACAATTAATCAAACCTCTTTTGTCCACCTCACGAACACAACAAGCAATCAAAAAAGGAATGGTTCGCTTCTCCTTTCTAAAGCAATAGTGCAAAACACCAAAACAAATGACTGCATCATACCACACATCCCCTAACAATAAGTCGAAAGTGTAAGACAGACGTGCTTACTTCAGCACATGAGACAATTTCATCCCAAATACTCCACATGGCTTTGACGAAGGCGTTCTTCGCAAGGACATTTCACTCTGCACGAATTTTAATGACAAACTCACAGTAAACTAAAAGAAAAAAAGAAAATTTCCTACGCTCTAATATGCAATGTTACACAAAAGTAATGGCATAAGGTCACGATGTCTCTACCTCATTAATAGGCAGTTTTTTTTCTTGCATTTGATTTGTCAACCAAGATTTGTTAAGCTACATTTTGAAGACCAAAATCATAGCATAAAAATACAGCATAAATCGATAATAACTCAAACGAAACAATCTCCGGCAAAAAAAAAAAAAAAACTCACTTCAATTGCTCCTTTGGCCCTCAGTAATGTATCTTGATTCGAAATATATTCGTAACATAAAATCCTCAGCATGTGTGACCCTTCCAATTCTATAATAAAATCTTGGTTCCAAACTGGTTCCACAGTGTTATATGCAACCTTAGTTGTAGCTTTACGAAAAAAATGGCCATAAGAATCAAGCTCTAGACTTAGGAACATATTCATAGGTTTATTTAACCCTTGTAGGGAATGTACGACGATATATAGGTCCCCAACCAACACATCATCCTCCGTGCCTACATAAAAATAACATTAATTAGAACGACGAAGAATCAGATACTTTCTACAACAACTAACACTGACCTGACCGAAGAAGGAAAGATCCCATATTAGTCTGAAGATTCCTGTGAGAAACACTAATCCAAGCCTGGATTTCATAAAGGGTCAAATTAGTCCCAACAGGAGGAGCTGAAATGAAAAGTACTGACACTTATGGAGACAAAAATCAATTGAAGGATGGCAGTCGCAGTGATAAATAAGTTATCTTACCGTGAGCTTGTAAAGCACTGATGGCCTCTTGCCATTGACTGCATTCAAATTTGGAAGATAGAAAAAAGATGTACTTCCTGCCGTTCTTTTGTCCAATTCGGAAGACTAGATTTGGCGACGCCAGCATTAACTGTGCCTGCAACTCAGCCAGTTTCTTTCGAAGTTTGTCCATATTACGAGAATTAGCCTTACATTTCTTAAAGAAAGACAAGGATTAATAATTCTACCACTATTAGTAACAAGATATACAATATTAGTTACTGACTATTTTGTTCGCACATTCCTCCTGCATAATCAGATCTCTTACGTTCGTTACTTGAGATTTCAAAGATAATACATTTACAACTGAAGTTTCTTTAACATCCTTATCATCACCTAAGAAGCAAACAAACGTAAAAATTTGAAATACAGTATAGGAAAATAGCGACCATTCCACACTAACGCACCTTCAACCTGTGGAAGCACTACATCCTTCAGTGGTACGTACCACTTCACTTCGTACGTAAACTTTTCCCTAAGGCACAGATCAGCAAGATTAGTTTAACTGATGCAAGTGTTAAACTTGAAACGTCATTAATACAAACTAGGTGATCATCAATTGACAATTAATTAATTCTTATTCATTACTACGGTGCGGTGGAGTTGCGTTGGGCACATCAGTTCTCGTCAGATCCCTGAAGTTAAGCAACGCAAACCCAAGTTAGTACCAACATGGATGGTTGGTAGGTAACGTTGGGTGCTGCAAATTCCCCCTTTCTTACATCCCCTACACGTATCTCCTCCTCACCCGCGAGCAGCCTCCTTAGGGTTCGTCTGTTATGGCTGCTTGGCTTACTCCACAACCCATTAGTGTAACAGACTACACATGAAATTATTAATGGCAATTTATCTGTCGTCAAAGTGTCAGAGTGCCGTACTGAAACTAGTTAGCATTCCCTTGATTATATTCTCCAAAGCGAATACTTTACTCTTACATCTAGATTCCTTGAAAGGGATTTTAAGTATCCTCATTCTCTAGGAAACAAGTTCTTTCAATTACCTTCCCGAAACCTTCTTATATTTAGCACAAACAATTACGTCGTTGAACAGAAATAGGTGGCGCAATTTACGATGTCCTTCCGAAAGTTCCACGATAAAGCTGTTTTTAACCAAGAGACGTTGAGTTCTTCCACTACCCTAAAATTACAAAATTGTAATTAATAATCAAACCAGAGTTCTCTATCGCCTGTAAGGGGTAAGTATGAGACCATAAGGACGGACATAAGTGAGAAAAGCTTAATAAGTATGATAAAAATTTCATTGGACTACAAGCACAATGTGAATAAAGTGAATAATGTGAGCAAAAGATAATGACACCCAGATAAAGATGAGACACATACTTGGAACATGTATTCAGTTGCTGACATGTTAAACTCGTTCAAGAAACACTGAGTAATCTTTAAAGCATCTTGAAGAGCTGCAAAATCCGGGTGTGAATCTGGTGTATATTTTAAAAGATCCTACAGAAAAAAGTATTTCTTCAATTGTCCGGAATATAGTAGGCCATCCAACCTCTGAGACATTACAAAGTGCTTACATGTAACACAAGAGCAATCTTCTGCACTCTGGCTACAGGAATGTGAAGAAGATCTGACAACACCAAACGAAACATTCATTTAGTAGCAGCTGTAACAAAACAGGTGGTGGTGCTTTTAGGTTTCATACCTTCCAGACTGTGCACTTGTCCTTGCAAGGCTTTCAACTTGATAGCCTTTGAAATAAAAGTAAGATAATTAATATGAAATACATGAAAAAATATACTAATTAGGAGCAGGATTTGGTAACATTTACCTTCATTATTTCATCAAATTTCGCATTCTCTGAACTGCACTTCCTCACAGTTTCAATAGCCTTTGGATAATTTCGAAGAAACATACCATAAATACTTAATCGACTAGCCTGCAATGTAAGACGTTAATACTATGATCCTGAATAAAGAGAGAGGAGCTTAAATAAATAGATAGTCAATGACGAATTACTAAAATCTTGAAATGATCGCCTATCGTCAATTTCCCATCCCAATTTTGTAACCTATTGCGGATTCCTTCGTAGAATGTCTGGTGAATAGCGTACAAATCTGGAATCTTGTAAAAGATGACGCTCAAATCGTCTTGAGATATCACAGGCTGAGAAGTTGACACCGTGGAACGCAGAGCTTTCATGTACTAATAAAATATTAGATCAATATCAGTGTCTTTAGGCTTTTCGCACGACTGTCTTTGGAAAAGTTATGACCTGCAGCAACACATTAAGACAATCGCAATATATAGACTCGCTCTCCAATATGCTGTTGACAATACATTTTATGATAGTAATTCTTTCAGTCTCGGCACTGTCCGTTCCTTGTTGTCTACTATTTCCTCCCTTCCGGAGAAAAAACGACGATTAACAAAAGCTACAAATCTTGCTAATTATACGCAACTTGGGGTGCTTTTTACCTGGGGAGGACTCCATTCATTTGTGACAGATGGTTCTGAAGACGACGAGGGACAAAGAAATGATGGAGAATCGACAGAACTTCCGAAGTCTTCTGAAAAAAATATTAAATGAGATAAATAAGGAAATCTTGATTAACACGAAATAATCTGGGTTAACAATTATGAAACACCCTGTTCCGCGTGGAAACAGTACCTAATAGAGCATGCTACTCAAAACGATGAGACGACTGTGAAATACAAATTCTCTTCTTTGTTTAACTTTAAGGTAATCAAAGCGTGACAGACGACATTATAGGACATCGAGGGCAACAACTCTCTTGCGGATGATGTCATCTAAACTTTCTAAACTCGAGCTGTGATATTCGTCGCCAGCACAAAATAGTCTTTATAAATAATACCAGTATACCGAATACGTATTCATCATCATTCTTAACCCCGTTTTCCAAGTATGGTAGGGTCGAGTCATCTGCCAACCTAATGCCACAACCCCTGCGTATTTATCGACATCAAGGGGCGGGCTCTTACAGGACAATACAGGAACATGACTTTATATCCCATGTGACGGAGGTCACACCTGGGGCTCCTCGTTCAAATGAGCCCTTCTCTCTACCAGGCACGAGATTGGCCACCACGGATTCAGGAACATGCAGGGAACTACTACCGAGCTAAAAGGTAGAATCAATGATTACCTGGTGCAGTACATGCTCTGCTTAAAAGCAACACATTAAAATGAGACTTCCAGGCAGTAACAACCGCAACTATTGGGCTCGTCATTTCCAGTTTTATACTAGCTATTCCTGACGTCATGCTTTGCTGTCCCAGGTGAGTTTTCAACATCCAGGAAAAGCGTGTGTCCTACCCTTGACATTTTCCTTTAGTTACTATTAACCCCAGTGCACCTACCAGATTCTTCGTCAAAATGACTGTCTTTGGGATGTCCAATTCCCGGGGAGGTGAAGCTTTCAGATTTCTCAGAACTTCGTTGTTGTTGAAACCTGTTGGCCATTTGTTTCTTTTCAATGTCTCTAACCAATGTGTGAACCAGAACACCCATACCATCGTCGTCGTCATCAGAATCGACGGTTACAGAGTCTCCTCTTGATGTAGCACGACGTTTTTGTTTTGCTCTCCTCCTAAGAAAATAGTCGATGTTCACGTAATCGGAGTATTTCGGACTATCTTCATCGTTGCCTTCTTCATCCAAGTCACGATTATCACCACCCTCTTCGTCGTCATCGGCACTCTGTCCATCTTCAGTATATCCCGAAGTAGGGTCTCCATCAGAGAGACACCCACTGTGACTACTATGACCACTAAGTATACTAGCCTGGGATTTCAGGGTTAGGTCATCATAATCTAAACTTTTATCAGACGAGTGGGTGTGGCAACTTTCTTCTTCAGAATTGCCACCTGATTTTGTAGAATGTAGCGAATATGATTTCTTGCCTTCGTTCCCAGGATGTCCTAAATCTTCCTTGGTGGAAGTATCACTGCAACTCGATTTGAAAGAATCTGATTTCAACAATATTACGCCACTAGAAGCGCTTACTTGAAAAGATTTCGGATTCTGAAGTTTACTGTTCGTGCTGTCTCGATCATCGTCTGTGTTTAAAGGCGGTGACGTGCAAGATTGACTCGGTCTGGTAAGAACCTTTTTTTGGTCGTCGGCCTCCTTGCTTTCAGTCGTGCCCTGGCAAACATTTTGTTCCGATAATGGTCTCTTCGGTCGTTTAGGAGGTGGTTTCGGAGGGACCTTTTTTTTAACTGCCGGTGATGATTGAGAGGAATCACTACTTCTAGCGGTATTCATAGATGGCGAATCGAGGCTGGATAACTTACTGGAATCGTCGTCATCTTCGTCAACACTGTCTTTGGAAGGGAGGGGTTTGGTACTTCGCGTCGTTTTATCAGTGGGTTTGCCAAATCCATTTACCTCGATGACAGTGATGAAATGATTTTCCTCATGGGGTGGAGAAGTTGAACTGCTTATCTCGTTTCCGTCAGTGTCCGCCTCAGGTTCGGTATCACGGTTGTCATGACAGCACAAGTGCATGTTCGGATTGCCAGTTATCTCTCGATTTGAACACGATGAATGAAGCTGATCGTCTATCAAAGTTGTAGCCACAGGACTAGACGTTATCTGGTCAAGTTGTTTCTCGGTGCCATCGACCACAATATTTTCTTTTGACGCTCTGTCGATTAGGCTTAAAGCACTTCTCTCTCGTCCGCCATTTTTGGACGTTCCCTCCGACGACAGTACAAGTGCTTCTATTGCCTCTTCGGACAACGGTGATCGTTCCACGGTTGAATATCTCGGTTCACTCGTATCATTTGAATCTTGTGACAGTTCACTCTTGATTGTTCTACGTCTGTGATTTTCGGCATCCGCTAACAATCTTTCCAGGTACTCAACGTAGAAACACTCCTTTTCTAACTCTTCTCGTAATTCGGTCACTCTCTGTCTGTGTCTTATTAAGTTGGCACGAACATCTTCTTCCCATGCTTGCGGCAGTTCACAATCTGGAAATCGCCTACTCCAAGCATTTTGAAAATCACTAAATAAACTCATTGTGGACGTGACGAACAGTAAAGGACCTCACGTCTACGATGAAAATATTAAAACTCAAAGGCCACACTTGAAACATCCTTCCTCTTTCCTTTCATTTTTCCTATGCGACTCTCGCAACCACTGGCATTAGCTCCGCCCCTAATGGCAATGACAGATTAAGGTTATCCATAAATTACGGCAATACACGCAGCGAAGTTTAACAGGGTGTGTTGACTGAAAACGAAACGATTACTTTAGAGGTACCTTAGGGAGTGGGAAAGATTGCGGTAAAGGTGAGAGAAAATAGGTTGAGGCGGTATGGGTTTGGCTGATTGATTTGTTGGTGTTTTAGGGCCCCTCAACTACAAACGCCACTAGAACCCCGTCCACTGCATAGTTCTCGTGCAGAATCTACACAGACACTACGCTGTTACGAAGATTTTGGGGCATTAGCGGTACCCAGTGTTCTCAAGCGGCCACCCATGTCAGTAATAATTGGGGTTGCGTTGCTTCACTTCAGTGATCAGACGAGAACTGGTGTGCCCAACGCAATACAGCCGCTCCCAGGTGGTATGGGCATGTGATCAGAAGGGGGGAGGAGAATCTTATTCACTCCCTTATGAGACTACAGGTAATCGGTGGCATCAGGAGTAGAGGTAGACCAAAACGGACGTGGGAGCAGGTGGTACAAGAGGACATGGTTACGTACGGGGTAGATGGAGAATAGGCGGCAGTGAAGGATTAGAACCCGCAGACCCGACTCTGCCCCACAGGTGGGATAAAGGTAAGATGATGAAGTTTAACGGGCTGTTAGGTGAGAGACCACAGACGTTCATTCCATGAGTGACACATTTCATTCTTACCTCACTAAAATTCGCACTAAGGGAATATTTTCATTTTTCATAATTCCAATTATTCTACATTTTTATTTCACCACATTTGCTTTAAAAGTTGAATGTCAATCATTAAATTTTTGTATGATTTCTTCATAACCTTATGAGAATTTGTTTGGGAACTGCCACTAAAAATTTAGAGGAGGGAGGATTTGGGCTGAAAAAAATTACTAAACTATCTGAAAATTTTAGTATTAAATTATAAACAACATAAAATGCAACGTATACATCATTGAAAGTAATTTCACTAGTAAATGTCAGATATCAAACACCTCTCTAGGTCGATGTGGCTTTTGCACCACAGAAAGCTCTACAGTTGTATTTGAAGAGTCAGTTCTTCCATTTGCAGTAAGGGCAGGATTTGAATTCCTCTTCACTGCTACGAGGGCATTTTGAAGATTACAAATTGTCTGTTTTTGATTTTCTATTTCAACATTTTTGGCTTCTAAAACTTTAAGAGTAATGTGTAACTCTTGTCTGAAATCATTTATTTGTTTCTGCATTTCTAAAACCTGCAATCAAATAGTCGCTATTAATAATTAATCGCCAGAGGTAACAAGTTCCTGAAAATGCTATACTATTTCTATTACCTGAGAATTACTGAATATTTCTGGCGACTCATTTTGGGAGCAGAGATTTTCTAGGTTTTTAACCTCAGCTTCCAACTCTGATATCTTTTTCAACCTATCATTGTCTATCCTTTGTAAGTGTTCGATTTGGATTTGTAAGTCACTGTTCATTTCTAGTAGATCCACTTTCACTGCTGTCAAACCACTCTGTTCACTTGCCTCATTCAAATCACTAAAATTGGCACATGTCTGAACTTCTTTATCCGACTTAGAGGTAGAGATGTCCATACCGTGTTGATGACATTCCAATCTAGTTTCCAGATCTCGTATTGTCTGTTGTTGCTCAGCAAGCTCTTCTAACATGCATTTCTTCTCTTCCTTGTAATTCTGCATTTCTAAACATAGTTTTGTTTCCGTAATTTCTTCTCCAAATTGTAATTTGATATTTGAGGAGGAGTCTTCGAGTCTAGCTTTCAAAACGTCTTCCATGTTCCGTTGGTCTTCATGTTGTATATTACAGGTTGGCTCTTCATCAATGACTGACTCTTCATTTATCGTCGTGGATATACAGTGGGGTTGTGCTCCCTATAATAAGCACATGCACAATTTTCAAAATTTGGATTTTTGTAAAGCATAAAAACGTTGAAAATTGTAAACGGTTACAAGTGACCTCTGATGGTGGCAACGCCTGCCAATTTGTGATCTTGCGATCTTCTTGGAGTTTATGAATCAGTTTAAGATGTGCAAAGCAATTATTTTCTTGGACAGACAATCTGTGATTGGCATCAGCGATTTGTACTTGAAGATCGGCAATTGTTCTATCTCTTGCTGTGAGCTATAAGGTATTTATTATGTTATTAATGCGTTTTCACATGGCTGATATGCAAATTACAGTTTCCCAACATGCACCTGAGTTTGCAACGACACCAGCAGCTCATTGTGCTCAGATGTGTCCTGTTGTTGCAAATTTTGGGCAACCGGCTTTATTAGGCAACATTGACTAGTTATGCATGCATCCATTGTTGGAGCACTAAATTTCGAGTGTAACTGCCAATACAAGAATTTATTGTCGATCCAACGATTAGCATGAGTTGTTACGATGCTGATTTACTTATTTGTCAGCAAGGTTGACTTCATTACCTTTGAAGCATCAGTGTCCACCGGAGAAATACTGTTAGGCAAGCACTCAATGCTGAGCTGCTGAGATGTGGAATTATCAATCAACCTGAAAAATGATACAAAAATTACAAAAAAAAAACTCTTAACAAAATATTCACTGTCTCCACAGGTGAACATACCCAGAACCTAGTTGATCATTCGAACCAAATACTTGTTCAAACGTAACTTCACAAAAATCGATGTTACCAACCTACAAGTGCATTTATGCAGTGGTTAGATACTCTTCTCAATCTTATGAAAGTGCTACCATTTTGGACCATACATTCCAATGTCCTGTATTCCGTGCATGACTGATAAGTTTTATTAAGGAAGACACATCATGGGCCAAATTATTAGAACGGTCCTGATAATGAAGACATTCCGCTTCAAGTTTGGCGCATGTGTCTCGAAGTTTCATGAACGCTGCCCATGCTTTCCCCTTTTCTGTCAGAGTTTGAAACACTTTTTCATTGTCCCGTAAGTTAACCATAAAAGCCTTTGGATAAGAAGAAAAAAAAACGCGAGATAATGATGTAACATATAGATGTAGGGATGAGGCTCAGCCATTTTCGTCACAAGGATGATATCAAACCTCGGTACTGTAAGCAGTCCTTTGTAGAAGTTGCTCCATCGTTCGAACCCTTTGATAAGCTTCACTTTCCAATTCTTCAGCTGCTTGAATTATATAGAGATTTTGTTCTTTCATGCCATCAATGAACGATTCAAGTTCTTCTATCTTGTGTTCCAAGGACTATAAAGATACACGATTAATTTACTTTAAAGGGCAATTCTGAAGGCACTTTATAATAAATCTCTGTTGAAGCACAGAGTCTGAGTTCAAAGAAGAGTCTAACCATAATTTCTTGCTTGCAGGACGAACAATGATTTCTTGATACCACTTCAGTCCTGTCGCAGTCCTTCGGTCCTTCACTAACGGTTTGCAACAAGTGCAGTTCTTTTTCATGGTGGTGATTCAAGTTTTCAAACTCCTGCATAATGGTAGGCACTGTTAGGAAATTCAGCTTATGCTAACGGCATTTATCACTGTGTCATTTTCCCCCCGATTATTTGTGTTGCCAATTCATCCACTTCACTCTTTTCGAGCAGACGTGGCGTCGACAGCTGAGTAGTGAAAATGTGCGCGTCACCTTTTCCAGAATTTTTATACCGTTGTGCCATGCATTGAATCGCTCCCTACCCATTAGTTTCAAACTCATCAGCATTTTGAACAAGTTATGGTTTAACTTGGTACTATTCTCTAATGTAAAAATATATTCAATGTACTTTTTTTCAATACAGCTAGTATCCATTTGTCGCTTCTATATAACATGTCGGATCACCTTTTTCCTTTCTCTATTCGAAGGCAGAAGTCTACTAATTAATCTTAAATTACACATTTTTCACTCTATACAGAATAGTCATGAAATTATGGTAAGTGTTTACGGAGTTTAGAGTCTCGAATATTGTATTGGATCTATAGTTTTGCTGTCGTTAATTTATGATTGAAAGTTTAGACGATGTTATTTCACGACCCATAGGGTAGAGAGGCAAATATTCTTCATCGTGGATTCCGAATTCTGTAGGAATGAAGCAGACGATCCTAAAGACGCTATCGTTTATTTTTATCCTCCGGATGTAAGGGCTCTTTTTAATAATTTTGTTATTGTTGATTTAAATACAGTAGGAAGAATGTTGAACCTGATTCGATTGATACTAGCATGCCCCTGTGATTTCGAAAGAAATGTGGTCAGAATGAATGTTAATTCTGACCTGCCATTGCTTTTATTATGCATCTAGAAATAATACATTTGGGCCTAAATGGTAAATTGCTTAATTAAATAGTGTCTAAAAAATTTTAGACAGCTGATAGTGTCCGTTGCACATTATGTTGTCACATAATGGGAATATGTCACTTCATGAAAATTACGTTCTCACCGGTGACACTTATTCGACTAACCAAGGGCAAATTTGCAATCAAAGTAGTTGGCAAGTACATTTTGGTAGGTTCTCAAGAGAGCTATTAAAGTTCCCATTACTTCGATCTACGTATTTTACAAATATTTACCACAATTTGCCTCCTCCATATATAGGCTTTGAAAGGAAACCCAGATATGCCGGACTCCGTCCTGCAAAGACAGTTACATTCGATGCTAACATCGTTCAGGGTTCATTACAAGAGTTTTAATGCTGTCTGGGCTGTAAGTTCCTTTTCTGTATAGTTCACGTAACGATAACATTACGTGACATGTGTAATTCACTTAGACCTCCGAAGGGGACCATAACATTTTCTTAGAGAAGATGGCAAATATATGGAGTCTATTACTTTCTTCATCTCAGCACCGTGGTGACAGCCTTGCATTAACCTTTAACATTATCCCAACATTGGATTTACCAAAAGTAAGAGATGTTTCAGATGAGAACGCAAATACGAATGGCGTTATCAAATAACTGTTGACGTTGATTCACAGACAGCTGGTCTTCTATTCTTACAAGCATCTCAATTTCTTCAGGCTTGTCAGCGATTTCCTGGCGTGTACTCTGGTTGTTTATTTTGCAATGATAAGTACGAGATACAAATATTGAGTTAGCAGTTGTCATGAAGTCATGTCACAAATTAATACGTTGAACTTTTTATGTACCCAGAGTTCTTTGTTCTCAGCTGCCTCCATGTATGTTGGAAAAGCTTTCATTTATCCGAGAGAAACAGGTATGCTCCATTTGTCATCGTGGGTTATCCCATAAAAAAAAGTCGAGTTTACTAATTCCAGATTTTCACTTCCTCCTCGAACCATCATTTGTCATGTCCCTGTTTCATTTATAATTTCACCACTTTTCACGGAACATTATGTTTAGCGTATTTTTTTGAATGAAAAAAGTATCGGTTAGTTTACTGACATATGTTTAATAAACTTTGATCACTTTGGTTAAAAATTCGTTTCTTTTCAGAAATTTCTTGGTATCACTGTACCAGTAACGTATGATATTCCGAGCAACGTCAAACTTGTGTATATATTTCTAACTAAGCTTGAAATTCAAGAATTAAAGCTAACGGATCCGTCTTTAAAATTGGAAAAAAATGTGCCCACTATGAAATCATTCAAGGTTGAAGCATGCAAAAGTGAACCAACAATTATTAAAAATGCAAATGAGTCAGAAGAACCCATTGGTAATTCGGAAACGGTAATTTTGCAAGAAAAGTGTGACAGTCATAATGAAATTAGGACTACATTACGTAGTAGCGTGTCTTGTTCCGCATTAGACAGTTCTTCAGTACTGCGTGATATTTATAACGTGGATGTTGGTACTAGTCACGACCATTGTACAGAAACTAGCTCATCTCAGCCTGAACCACATGGACAACCATTTGTTACGAGTTGCAATACTGATGTCTCCACTACAAATTCAAATAAGCTTCAACTTTCTACAAGTCCTCTGTCGACTGTAGATGCGGATGAGGACCCAGACTTAAATCAGTATATATTGTATCTTCAAGGCTATAATGACACACTTTTGATTTTGCTTCTTGATAACAAAACTAGTGAGGATGCAACTATAATTCATGGCTTAGTGAGTAGTCTTTCATAGAATGTCTAAATTCTATTTTTAGACCCAATTAATTATGTGATTATTTCCAGTGGAAATTAGGGATGAATACTTTGATGACATTGGAAACAGATGTGCGCAGCTGTCTGGAAATGGCTCCTAATAAATTTCAGGTTGGTTGCTGGCAAAAATCTCTAGTCCTAGCTAGTTCTCTAATTCATAATTGTATTGCGAACAGGATTCGAACAGCAGTGCAAACTACCTTTATCTTCAGTTTGATAGGAAATGGAAGAAAGCTAGAGGTAATTTTGAGGTCGTTGTCAGTTATTTGGAAACTGTTCCTTCATTGCTCCGTCTGACATCGCAAAGATTTCTTTTCAGGCGATTTGAGCATTTCAAAGAATGGAAATCATCGCGATGATGAAGTGTTCAACCAAAGTGTGCAGCTGCTTCATGAAGACTTCCTGAGACGGCCTGACCTTTATGAGACAACAGTTTGTTCTAGGGGTCGAGTTATTTATGGACACAAAATGGGTTCTAGGGAAACCTATTTCCACTTCAATCAGCCAATTTCCGAACATAGTTCCGGGTTTATGTTAAAGTCTGACCAGATGTGCACCATATCGACAAAAGCTAGAAAGATATTGGAAAAAGATCACAGGATCGTTCTTCTCTAATAACAACAATGAATTTCCAAGATTCCATGTCAAGGGAAGCTTTAAAAGCATAATTATCATACCATGAAGAAAATTATAGTCATCCTGATAGGCCTTTAGTAAGGAATTAATTTTGTATTTAATGTTAAATATTTTTATTTAAAAGAAAATTGAAAAAAATATTGCGATATATGAGATTTACAATTCAAAACCTTTGTCATTGGATGTTATGGCAATATAGTTGCACCTGTTCATTTTAACATAAACAAACGTAACAGGTGTCTAATTGTGAGATGAATGACTAACACACGGCTGTTTTGGGTGGATAGACGAACGATGCGATAAAAAAAAGTGAATCATTTATTAACGGGAAATTGTACACAAGGTACCACGTAATCGTCCATGTTATACTCCAAAATATGCCCATTTCCCTCGTGTCTCAAGTAGCCTAAAATATTTCGTCAAAAAAAAAGGGCGTTGACGTCTTCACACAATCCCACTAAAAGCGTGAACTGAAACCAGAGACGTACTCGTGACTATATCTTTTGCTGTAAATCTAGAATTTCGTGTTTGAAGTCATGAAGTGGTCAACCACTTTCATTTCTTTGGTGTTGCAGTCACTGAGCTTTGTAGGAACCTTGGCTGAAATAAGTAAGTTAACTTTAATTTCAAAATGTAATCGATTGTAACGTATAGAGCTTTATCTTCTAGTTCTGGGATCCACATCATTACCAATTTCTATTACAATGCACTAATAATCTAATTACACTTTTTAAAACCTCTACATCAAGTAGGCGACATTTCGTTTACCGCAATCCACTTTCCATCCTACAGATAGACGTATGGATAAACATTTAGGTTACATTAAGTTGTCACGTGCATCATCACAGACTGACCAATTCTGATCAGTTAATTTGTGATTCAATTGTTCATAGCGTACATCTGAAGCCCATCAAGTGGCCCCGTTACTTTTTTGTATAACCCGGTCAATTCGTTGAACTTACAGGAACCAAACAATCTGCAATATGTCCGGAAACTGTACAATGCAGCCCTCATCAAGTAATGTGCACAATAGGGAATGATAATGACTGCTCACATGGAATCTGTTGCAGAGCTTCTGGATCATCAAATCGATTTGGCATTCCTACGCATAGCTGCTGCGTTCAACTTAGTCTCCTTGAAGGTAGGGCCCTCCCCGGAGCAGCATGTCGGTATTTACAAAGAACAGAAACCACCTCGAACCCGATACAACTCACAGGCTTGTTTTCAGGTTCAATCAACACCACCGTATTACCACCATTCATCAATGAAACCTCTGGAACGTCAGACTTGTTCCCTACATCTACTGAGACCAGTAACCAGACAGTCATCGAAACGCCCACAACCAC
>JAAFCE010005724.1:22530801-22550877 GCA_013389805.1 Trigoniulus corallinus | reverse complement strand
TGTAGTTTTGAGTTTTAACCGATACTGTCATCATAAGCTGGAAACCAAAAAACACGTGATTTTTAACGCTATCACGTTGCCAGGCAACTGTGTGATTACGTCATCAAAGAGATGATTAGCACAAGCGTTATTATTTATTCTTTTCGACTTTGTAAATAGACGTCTGCATTTTTAATAGTGAAAATAAACAGCATTAACGATGAAATCGCGACTTTCTTTAAATGCAGTTAAATTTATAAAACTGCCGAAAAGTCTGACGAAAAACGAATAAAATGAATAAAAAGATATACAGGTACCCAGCTACGAGTTCTACTGATGTGCAGTGATATTCGTCAACGCAGGAATTTGTTAGAACACGTTATGTCACGTCTGTTCACGAATGAACACAACCCCCTTATAATTATATGTCGACGTAGTACAATACAATTTTACAATTTTCCAACGGAGCAACGGAAAGAATAAAAGGGGAGAGAAATGAGGCCGAGAGACATGGAGTGACGTCACGAAGGGGCGAGCTTGTTGCTGACGCTATCGGTCAAGTAGACAACAGATTGCGTTTACACTCAAGTCTAGCTACTAGCGCCGCTACGCACATTCTCTTTAGAAAAATGGCTGATAAGTATCTGAAAGTGCAAGATGGTAACTCTAATTTGTTTGAAGATAGTGACGATGACGACGACGATGATGTTGATAACGGATTTTTGAGCCATCCCCGACCTCGTGGTAGTGGATATATATTTGGTGATAGGGATAAGAGATTTGAGAGTGATAAAGTCTCTAAACAACAACGGCAGCTAATGGACGAAATAGAACGTATTGAAAAGCGAACTCTTGAATCGACACAGAGATCGTTGGGGTTAGTGTGTGATTCAGAAAAAATAGCCATCGGAACGGCCGAGGTAAGTCACGAGACTTCATTCATCAGGTTGGCATTGTATTTAACACACCCTTCCTGCCTACTATTTGGACAATAGATAGTATAATGACGAGTAAGAATAAATAATGCTGACAGGACTAGATTCTTGTATTAACCACAGTCATTGACTAACACAATACGTGCAGAAAATTAAGGTCACATTTCAGTTTTGATTGGGATGGGATTTCAGGATCTGATGCACCAAAGAGAGCAATTGGAGAACTGCGATGCGAAAGTTACGAATATTTCTCGATCTTTGCGAGACACTCAAAAACACATCAACTCCATCAAGGTACTCTTTTTTTAAATGCCTTTTTTTGTCCGGCAGTTGTACTGTCTAACTATTCGAGTAGGTACTTATTATATAACTTTTAAAATGTATTGTTTCCAGAGTGTGTTTAGCAATTTTCGAAGTATATTTTCTAAAACCCCGGAATCTAGCCAATCTGTTCCATTAATGGACCAGAAGCCTGAAAGAGGAATAAGTTCCAGTTCGTTGGTGAGAACCATTAAGGAAGCCAAATCGCAACCTAGTTATCAAGTATTAGATCATCCAGGTAAATAGATCACATGTGTCTACAAGTACTTAAGAAATGTAGCGTATCTTCGTGATGCAATGTCTAACAAGAGTAAATATTTACCTTTAAGAACCAGAGGTCAGAGATTCCACTTCCTCTGCTGATCTTAGGACACAATCTAATATTTCTGTCCAGAAACAGCTAGATAGCAACCTAGGTGAGCGTACATCATCATTCTTTGTCGAAATTTTAAATTACTATTTTAAAGAAAACATGTTTCTGTCCATCAGGTGAATTAAGTATAGGTATTGAACGTCTAAAAGTTCTTGCTCTCGAACTTGGAGATGAAATCAATGATCAAAATGCTCTCTTGGACGAGCTGGGTCCTAAAGTGGAAAGAGCTGAAGGCGGCATAAAAAGGCAGAACGCTCAATTGCAAAAGTTACTTAAGAAATAACGTCATTGGTTCCTGCGTACTCACAGATGCTCTTTTTTTTTATTCTCATTCCTAATGTATGTGTATATATATGTGTTATTTCGTCGATGTCCTGCGATAAGTTTGTGATCTTTTTCATTGGTACCAGGAAGACTACGTATTGAGATTTCACTGTCCAGTTTGTATAAATAGTTTTGCTGCATTTCCTGTCGGCAACAAGCTTTTGTTACGTATTTATACATTGTGAATACAAGTTATACACGCGCCAGGCTGTATGTTCTTAATAAACTGAAATGTGTTATTAAATGTTTGTGTGGTAGTTGAACCTCGATGAGGAAATTTGAAAGCGGCTTATTGCGTTGGACACCCCAGTTCTCGTCTGATCACTGAAGTTAAGCCACACAATCCCAGCTAGTACTGATATCGGTGGCCGCTTGGGGTACCGCTAAGACCCGAAAATCGTCGCATTGGTGTAGTGTCTGTGCAGCATATGCATTAGAACTACGCAGTGGACGGGTCTCTAATGACCTTGTAGTTAACGGGACCTTAAACACCAACAAACAAACGAAGTCGGAGGCCCCAGGCAAATAAAATTGGGAGGCCCAGTGGTTACCTTCCCGGATAAGGCATGGCATACTATATCAACAGTTGAAATTCTGCCAGTATCTTATTACAAATTATATTCTACGAAAGTTAAAATTGTCCCTATTCAGTGGGAAGCCCCGGGCGGTTGCTCGTACTGCCCGCCTCCAAGGACAGCCCTTGGGTCCGGTACCGATTTGTGCCTTTGAAGCTTGAAAAATCTCGAAACACCGCCTCGCTTATTTAGCGTGGGCCTTGTTTATTTCGAGTGGGCAAATCTTTGATTTGCTACACCAGGAAATGCTGCCGATTTACGTGTAAGGAACACACCACAAAGGGCCGGGCCAGGGGCTTTACTTCCCATCGTCTTGCGCAGTCATCGGTTTCGGCCAGGATCCCTGTTAGGTAGGCCAGCACAGTTAATGTTGAGCCATAAAGTTGAAAAAGAAATACAGTATATGGCGCTTTTCTCCTGTCTGCAACAATAATAGATGAATAATTGAGGGTGTCACACCATCCAAAAGACAAATTGATATTTCATCCTCGAGACAAATTATTTTTTTTGCCTCTGAGGCTATTCGGTTTTAATTTAAGGACCATCATGACACAACCCTATTCCTGCCTATGTTAGGGTCGGGTACCCAGCTTGTCCCTCTATATGGGCACAAGAGTGATCTATTGGACGGTGTTTTTTCGCAACTGGTTGCCGACCAAAGCTGCAACCTCTTGGCTTATTTATCGTTGGCCTACTATTCGTTGGGCACTCCACCAGACGCCAGGAAGGAGTGGTGGGGGAGACAATCTCCTACACGTGGAAATTTTGTCTCATCTACCCGTTGCCTAGTAGAGAGGGTTCTTTGATGTGCAATTGTCATTGTACACCACAAGGGACCTCAGTTTTACTTCTCATCTGAAAGAAGGCGCACGAAAGAAGCCAACCCACCTCGTTCCAGTATCGAACCTAGAAACATCGACGCAGCTACCGAGTATACCACCGACCTTGGTAAAAATTACTGGAAAATACTTTGTGTGTATAATTTTTAATAAACAACTCAATTTACTCTAACAGCTTTCACTTTTTTTCTAATTCGAAGTTAGCTGTTGAGAAGAGAAAGACAATGCAATTCATAAATGGAACTATTTGTCCATACTTATATGTTTGATCAAAAAATATTAACCTTTCAGTCTCATAAATTTGTACACCTTAATTTCTGCGTCATAAAGTTTATATTTGAGTAGTAGTTTCTCAGACTGATTTTAAATACGCACAAATTTGGTCCCATTATAACGTATTAAATTTTAAAGGCCGTTAGCTGTAAAATTTAGTTAACTTCTTGGCATATCGTGGTGTCCAAGTTTCTTTTACCTTACAAGAAATTATTTCCACCATACCTGGCACCAGCAATCAACTCCCATTAACTGCCTACACTTTGAGGAATCTTCAAGGCGGGGGTGTACAATCAACTGCCAACGTGAAACAAAATTTGTACGTTTCTGTCACTTTAAAATACCTGCTGACGATCTAAAATAGTTATACAATTGCTACCCTTGAATTATTCGGGAGTCGGCGGTGGCAGGACGTTGGTTGACCACAGCCAGGCCACAAATCGATTGCCAAGCTACTTTCTCTTAACTCGCCCAAATGGAATCAAAGTTGTGAACACTCAGTGGTGGAAGTAGATTCCCCTTCACACTGATGCAACGCATTTCTAAATCTGAAAAATTATTATTTGATATAAAATTCTTCATTCAATGCACTGTAAAAAAAAATTCAGTTAAGATATTTGTGTAGTCGATTACAGGAACTTTGTTAAAAGTTTATCATTCAAAATAGAAGCTAATATGAAAATATAAGAATTGAATCACTTCAGACCCTAAATGGTCTACTTTCACCACTGTGACCACATTTTAAACCAACACTATCAATCAATTCAGGTCTTTTTTTGTTTTCTCAGTTGTAATTTTAACCTTAGAAAGAGAATCTTCTTTGTTTCTCATCATGGGTGTGAGCAGCTCAAGTTGGTACAGCACAGTTTTAGACAACGATGGAATTAATAATACAACTTATTACCAATTCAACACTTCACACACCCAACGAAACGTACCACCATATTTGTTCAAATCTTTCTCCGCCTTACTGAAAAATGACACACCGGTATGAAGGAGTGGAAAGCGTGACGTATTTATAAAAAATATTATGACTATTCACATTTATACTCTACAAAAATCAAAGCTTAAAGGATGTTAATAGACTGGCCGTCCGTCTACTCTGCATAATAAAACCTAAAATGATTGTAAAGTCAAAAAAAAAAAAAACTCCTCGGAAAGGACGCTACTGCACATCTTAAACTCCTTATGACAGGCAATCACTATCCGGGGACCGGAAGAAGTCATGGACATATCCAACTTTGCATAGCATCGCCTCTGATGGCTTTGGCATGAACCACATGCAGGAAGTCGAAAGGGGAACGATGACAATCCATCATTCCCCACTCATCACTCCTGAGGGCTAGGGGACAACGCTTCTTTGCCAGCTTGCCTTTTTAAATAAAAATATAATATGCCTGCTTGCGCCATAACATCAATGGTTCCAGCCGCTAGTTTGTCTGAAGTATTTCCAAGCTCTTGCTTAGCACTCAGGCGTAGAAGAGTGGGTCCAAAAACTGTTGCCACATTCTGCAAGGACATTTTATTTTCCGCTTCTTCGTGAATAATTCTGTAAGACAATGACGTAATTTTTTTATAATTTAAAGAAGACATTTCAAATCACCACAAAAATGGTTGTTGAAAATCAAAATACATGCCTAATCATATGATCAATGAGATACGACACAATGGCCTTGTTTGAAGCAGGCAGAGCATCATATAATTGGAGTAAGCTTTTAGACTTTTCCTCGTGGTCAGCTTTGCCTAAAAAATAGACGTACCAAGAACAAGCGTTACACAAATGGTTTCGTTACATGATTTGATTCAATAAAAATGACCATCACATTACCAAATGCCTCGAGAAATTTTGGGTACAGCTCATCCGTGAACAAACCTTCGGGCAATTCTCTTAAGTAAAGCTTTAGTATTCCAGTAACAGAATGGATATCGATTTCCTTGATTAATTGTTCGGCTTCGTATGGATCTGTAATTACTCTCGGTCAGGATAGTCATAATGGAAAGAACATATCATCAAAGTTTCGTTTTAAATGCATACTCGTTTCAAAATATCTCTTCAGTTTCTGCATTTCAGACGCCGATCCAGAAACTCGATATATCCCGAGCTCCTTTAGTCCTTTTAGGATCAAATTAAAGCAGATTTAACAAAAATATCTAGACTAATAACGCCAAAAGTGAAATAACAATTAATCAAACCTCTTTTGTCCACCTCACGAACACAACAAGCAATCAAAAAAGGAATGGTTCGCTTCTCCTTTCTAAAGCAATAGTGCAAAACACCAAAACAAATGACTGCATCATACCACACATCCCCTAACAATAAGTCGAAAGTGTAAGACAGACGTGCTTACTTCAGCACATGAGACAATTTCATCCCAAATACTCCACATGGCTTTGACGAAGGCGTTCTTCGCAAGGACATTTCACTCTGCACGAATTTTAATGACAAACTCACAGTAAACTAAAAGAAAAAAAGAAAATTTCCTACGCTCTAATATGCAATGTTACACAAAAGTAATGGCATAAGGTCACGATGTCTCTACCTCATTAATAGGCAGTTTTTTTTCTTGCATTTGATTTGTCAACCAAGATTTGTTAAGCTACATTTTGAAGACCAAAATCATAGCATAAAAATACAGCATAAATCGATAATAACTCAAACGAAACAATCTCCGGCAAAAAAAAAAAAAAAACTCACTTCAATTGCTCCTTTGGCCCTCAGTAATGTATCTTGATTCGAAATATATTCGTAACATAAAATCCTCAGCATGTGTGACCCTTCCAATTCTATAATAAAATCTTGGTTCCAAACTGGTTCCACAGTGTTATATGCAACCTTAGTTGTAGCTTTACGAAAAAAATGGCCATAAGAATCAAGCTCTAGACTTAGGAACATATTCATAGGTTTATTTAACCCTTGTAGGGAATGTACGACGATATATAGGTCCCCAACCAACACATCATCCTCCGTGCCTACATAAAAATAACATTAATTAGAACGACGAAGAATCAGATACTTTCTACAACAACTAACACTGACCTGACCGAAGAAGGAAAGATCCCATATTAGTCTGAAGATTCCTGTGAGAAACACTAATCCAAGCCTGGATTTCATAAAGGGTCAAATTAGTCCCAACAGGAGGAGCTGAAATGAAAAGTACTGACACTTATGGAGACAAAAATCAATTGAAGGATGGCAGTCGCAGTGATAAATAAGTTATCTTACCGTGAGCTTGTAAAGCACTGATGGCCTCTTGCCATTGACTGCATTCAAATTTGGAAGATAGAAAAAAGATGTACTTCCTGCCGTTCTTTTGTCCAATTCGGAAGACTAGATTTGGCGACGCCAGCATTAACTGTGCCTGCAACTCAGCCAGTTTCTTTCGAAGTTTGTCCATATTACGAGAATTAGCCTTACATTTCTTAAAGAAAGACAAGGATTAATAATTCTACCACTATTAGTAACAAGATATACAATATTAGTTACTGACTATTTTGTTCGCACATTCCTCCTGCATAATCAGATCTCTTACGTTCGTTACTTGAGATTTCAAAGATAATACATTTACAACTGAAGTTTCTTTAACATCCTTATCATCACCTAAGAAGCAAACAAACGTAAAAATTTGAAATACAGTATAGGAAAATAGCGACCATTCCACACTAACGCACCTTCAACCTGTGGAAGCACTACATCCTTCAGTGGTACGTACCACTTCACTTCGTACGTAAACTTTTCCCTAAGGCACAGATCAGCAAGATTAGTTTAACTGATGCAAGTGTTAAACTTGAAACGTCATTAATACAAACTAGGTGATCATCAATTGACAATTAATTAATTCTTATTCATTACTACGGTGCGGTGGAGTTGCGTTGGGCACATCAGTTCTCGTCAGATCCCTGAAGTTAAGCAACGCAAACCCAAGTTAGTACCAACATGGATGGTTGGTAGGTAACGTTGGGTGCTGCAAATTCCCCCTTTCTTACATCCCCTACACGTATCTCCTCCTCACCCGCGAGCAGCCTCCTTAGGGTTCGTCTGTTATGGCTGCTTGGCTTACTCCACAACCCATTAGTGTAACAGACTACACATGAAATTATTAATGGCAATTTATCTGTCGTCAAAGTGTCAGAGTGCCGTACTGAAACTAGTTAGCATTCCCTTGATTATATTCTCCAAAGCGAATACTTTACTCTTACATCTAGATTCCTTGAAAGGGATTTTAAGTATCCTCATTCTCTAGGAAACAAGTTCTTTCAATTACCTTCCCGAAACCTTCTTATATTTAGCACAAACAATTACGTCGTTGAACAGAAATAGGTGGCGCAATTTACGATGTCCTTCCGAAAGTTCCACGATAAAGCTGTTTTTAACCAAGAGACGTTGAGTTCTTCCACTACCCTAAAATTACAAAATTGTAATTAATAATCAAACCAGAGTTCTCTATCGCCTGTAAGGGGTAAGTATGAGACCATAAGGACGGACATAAGTGAGAAAAGCTTAATAAGTATGATAAAAATTTCATTGGACTACAAGCACAATGTGAATAAAGTGAATAATGTGAGCAAAAGATAATGACACCCAGATAAAGATGAGACACATACTTGGAACATGTATTCAGTTGCTGACATGTTAAACTCGTTCAAGAAACACTGAGTAATCTTTAAAGCATCTTGAAGAGCTGCAAAATCCGGGTGTGAATCTGGTGTATATTTTAAAAGATCCTACAGAAAAAAGTATTTCTTCAATTGTCCGGAATATAGTAGGCCATCCAACCTCTGAGACATTACAAAGTGCTTACATGTAACACAAGAGCAATCTTCTGCACTCTGGCTACAGGAATGTGAAGAAGATCTGACAACACCAAACGAAACATTCATTTAGTAGCAGCTGTAACAAAACAGGTGGTGGTGCTTTTAGGTTTCATACCTTCCAGACTGTGCACTTGTCCTTGCAAGGCTTTCAACTTGATAGCCTTTGAAATAAAAGTAAGATAATTAATATGAAATACATGAAAAAATATACTAATTAGGAGCAGGATTTGGTAACATTTACCTTCATTATTTCATCAAATTTCGCATTCTCTGAACTGCACTTCCTCACAGTTTCAATAGCCTTTGGATAATTTCGAAGAAACATACCATAAATACTTAATCGACTAGCCTGCAATGTAAGACGTTAATACTATGATCCTGAATAAAGAGAGAGGAGCTTAAATAAATAGATAGTCAATGACGAATTACTAAAATCTTGAAATGATCGCCTATCGTCAATTTCCCATCCCAATTTTGTAACCTATTGCGGATTCCTTCGTAGAATGTCTGGTGAATAGCGTACAAATCTGGAATCTTGTAAAAGATGACGCTCAAATCGTCTTGAGATATCACAGGCTGAGAAGTTGACACCGTGGAACGCAGAGCTTTCATGTACTAATAAAATATTAGATCAATATCAGTGTCTTTAGGCTTTTCGCACGACTGTCTTTGGAAAAGTTATGACCTGCAGCAACACATTAAGACAATCGCAATATATAGACTCGCTCTCCAATATGCTGTTGACAATACATTTTATGATAGTAATTCTTTCAGTCTCGGCACTGTCCGTTCCTTGTTGTCTACTATTTCCTCCCTTCCGGAGAAAAAACGACGATTAACAAAAGCTACAAATCTTGCTAATTATACGCAACTTGGGGTGCTTTTTACCTGGGGAGGACTCCATTCATTTGTGACAGATGGTTCTGAAGACGACGAGGGACAAAGAAATGATGGAGAATCGACAGAACTTCCGAAGTCTTCTGAAAAAAATATTAAATGAGATAAATAAGGAAATCTTGATTAACACGAAATAATCTGAGTTAACAATTATGAAACACCCTGTTCCGCGTGGAAACAGTACCTAATAGAGCATGCTACTCAAAACGATGAGACGACTGTGAAATACAAATTCTCTTCTTTGTTTAACTTTAAGGTAATCAAAGCGTGACAGACGACATTATAGGACATCGAGGGCAACAACTCTCTTGCGGATGATGTCATCTAAACTTTCTAAACTCGAGCTGTGATATTCGTCGCCAGCACAAAATAGTCTTTATAAATAATACCAGTATACCGAATACGTATTCATCATCATTCTTAACCCCGTTTTCCAAGTATGGTAGGGTCGAGTCATCTGCCAACCTAATGCCACAACCCCTGCGTATTTATCGACATCAAGGGGCGGGCTCTTACAGGACAATACAGGAACATGACTTTATATCCCATGTGACGGAGGTCACACCTGGGGCTCCTCGTTCAAATGAGCCCTTCTCTCTACCAGGCACGAGATTGGCCACCACGGATTCAGGAACATGCAGGGAACTACTACCGAGCTAAAAGGTAGAATCAATGATTACCTGGTGCAGTACATGCTCTGCTTAAAAGCAACACATTAAAATGAGACTTCCAGGCAGTAACAACCGCAACTATTGGGCTCGTCATTTCCAGTTTTATACTAGCTATTCCTGACGTCATGCTTTGCTGTCCCAGGTGAGTTTTCAACATCC
Organism: Trigoniulus corallinus; assembly: GCA_013389805.1. Lineage (NCBI taxonomy): Eukaryota > Metazoa > Arthropoda > Diplopoda > Spirobolida > Trigoniulidae > Trigoniulus > Trigoniulus corallinus. Next base: position 22,540,719 of record JAAFCE010005724.1, on the reverse strand, counting down.
AGGAAAAGCGTGTGTCCTACCCTTGACATTTTCCTTTAGTTACTATTAACCCCAGTGCACCTACCAGATTCTTCGTCAAAATGACTGTCTTTGGGATGTCCAATTCCCGGGGAGGTGAAGCTTTCAGATTTCTCAGAACTTCGTTGTTGTTGAAACCTGTTGGCCATTTGTTTCTTTTCAATGTCTCTAACCAATGTGTGAACCAGAACACCCATACCATCGTCGTCGTCATCAGAATCGACGGTTACAGAGTCTCCTCTTGATGTAGCACGACGTTTTTGTTTTGCTCTCCTCCTAAGAAAATAGTCGATGTTCACGTAATCGGAGTATTTCGGACTATCTTCATCGTTGCCTTCTTCATCCAAGTCACGATTATCACCACCCTCTTCGTCGTCATCGGCACTCTGTCCATCTTCAGTATATCCCGAAGTAGGGTCTCCATCAGAGAGACACCCACTGTGACTACTATGACCACTAAGTATACTAGCCTGGGATTTCAGGGTTAGGTCATCATAATCTAAACTTTTATCAGACGAGTGGGTGTGGCAACTTTCTTCTTCAGAATTGCCACCTGATTTTGTAGAATGTAGCGAATATGATTTCTTGCCTTCGTTCCCAGGATGTCCTAAATCTTCCTTGGTGGAAGTATCACTGCAACTCGATTTGAAAGAATCTGATTTCAACAATATTACGCCACTAGAAGCGCTTACTTGAAAAGATTTCGGATTCTGAAGTTTACTGTTCGTGCTGTCTCGATCATCGTCTGTGTTTAAAGGCGGTGACGTGCAAGATTGACTCGGTCTGGTAAGAACCTTTTTTTGGTCGTCGGCCTCCTTGCTTTCAGTCGTGCCCTGGCAAACATTTTGTTCCGATAATGGTCTCTTCGGTCGTTTAGGAGGTGGTTTCGGAGGGACCTTTTTTTTAACTGCCGGTGATGATTGAGAGGAATCACTACTTCTAGCGGTATTCATAGATGGCGAATCGAGGCTGGATAACTTACTGGAATCGTCGTCATCTTCGTCAACACTGTCTTTGGAAGGGAGGGGTTTGGTACTTCGCGTCGTTTTATCAGTGGGTTTGCCAAATCCATTTACCTCGATGACAGTGATGAAATGATTTTCCTCATGGGGTGGAGAAGTTGAACTGCTTATCTCGTTTCCGTCAGTGTCCGCCTCAGGTTCGGTATCACGGTTGTCATGACAGCACAAGTGCATGTTCGGATTGCCAGTTATCTCTCGATTTGAACACGATGAATGAAGCTGATCGTCTATCAAAGTTGTAGCCACAGGACTAGACGTTATCTGGTCAAGTTGTTTCTCGGTGCCATCGACCACAATATTTTCTTTTGACGCTCTGTCGATTAGGCTTAAAGCACTTCTCTCTCGTCCGCCATTTTTGGACGTTCCCTCCGACGACAGTACAAGTGCTTCTATTGCCTCTTCGGACAACGGTGATCGTTCCACGGTTGAATATCTCGGTTCACTCGTATCATTTGAATCTTGTGACAGTTCACTCTTGATTGTTCTACGTCTGTGATTTTCGGCATCCGCTAACAATCTTTCCAGGTACTCAACGTAGAAACACTCCTTTTCTAACTCTTCTCGTAATTCGGTCACTCTCTGTCTGTGTCTTATTAAGTTGGCACGAACATCTTCTTCCCATGCTTGCGGCAGTTCACAATCTGGAAATCGCCTACTCCAAGCATTTTGAAAATCACTAAATAAACTCATTGTGGACGTGACGAACAGTAAAGGACCTCACGTCTACGATGAAAATATTAAAACTCAAAGGCCACACTTGAAACATCCTTCCTCTTTCCTTTCATTTTTCCTATGCGACTCTCGCAACCACTGGCATTAGCTCCGCCCCTAATGGCAATGACAGATTAAGGTTATCCATAAATTACGGCAATACACGCAGCGAAGTTTAACAGGGTGTGTTGACTGAAAACGAAACGATTACTTTAGAGGTACCTTAGGGAGTGGGAAAGATTGCGGTAAAGGTGAGAGAAAATAGGTTGAGGCGGTATGGGTTTGGCTGATTGATTTGTTGGTGTTTTAGGGCCCCTCAACTACAAACGTCACTAGAACCCCGTCCACTGCATAGTTCTCGTGCAGAATCTACACAGACACTACGCTGTTACGAAGATTTTGGGGCATTAGCGGTACCCAGTGTTCTCAAGCGGCCACCCATGTCAGTAATAATTGGGGTTGCGTTGCTTCACTTCAGTGATCAGACGAGAACTGGTGTGCCCAACGCAATACAGCCGCTCCCAGGTGGTATGGGCATGTGATCAGAAGGGGGGAGGAGAATCTTATTCACTCCCTTATGAGACTACAGGTAATCGGTGGCATCAGGAGTAGAGGTAGACCAAAACGGACGTGGGAGCAGGTGGTACAAGAGGACATGGTTACGTACGGGGTAGATGGAGAATAGGCGGCAGTGAAGGATTAGAACCCGCAGACCCGACTCTGCCCCACAGGTGGGATAAAGGTAAGATGATGAAGTTTAACGGGCTGTTAGGTGAGAGACCACAGACGTTCATTCCATGAGTGACACATTTCATTCTTACCTCACTAAAATTCGCACTAAGGGAATATTTTCATTTTTCATAATTCCAATTATTCTACATTTTTATTTCACCACATTTGCTTTAAAAGTTGAATGTCAATCATTAAATTTTTGTATGATTTCTTCATAACCTTATGAGAATTTGTTTGGGAACTGCCACTAAAAATTTAGAGGAGGGAGGATTTGGGCTGAAAAAAATTACTAAACTATCTGAAAATGTTAGTATTAAATTATAAACAACATAAAATGCAACGTATACATCATTGAAAGTAATTTCACTAGTAAATGTCAGATATCAAACACCTCTCTAGGTCGATGTGGCTTTTGCACCACAGAAAGCTCTACAGTTGTATTTGAAGAGTCAGTTCTTCCATTTGCAGTAAGGGCAGGATTTGAATTCCTCTTCACTGCTACGAGGGCATTTTGAAGATTACAAATTGTCTGTTTTTGATTTTCTATTTCAACATTTTTGGCTTCTAAAACTTTAAGAGTAATGTGTAACTCTTGTCTGAAATCATTTATTTGTTTCTGCATTTCTAAAACCTGCAATCAAATAGTCGCTATTAATAATTAATCGCCAGAGGTAACAAGTTCCTGAAAATGCTATACTATTTCTATTACCTGAGAGTTAGTGAATATTTCTGGCGACTCATTTTGGGAGCAGAGATTTTCTAGGTTTTTAACCTCAGCTTCCAACTCTGATATCTTTTTCAACCTATCATTGTCTATCCTTTGTAAGTGTTCGATTTGGATTTGTAGGTCACTGTTCATTTCTAGTAGATCCACTTTCACTGCTGTCAAACCACTCTGTTCACTTGCCTCATTCAAATCACTAAAATTGGCACATGTCTGAACTTCTTTATCCGACTTAGAGGTAGAGATGTCCATACCGTGTTGATGACATTCCAATCTAGTTTCCAGATCTCGTATTGTCTGTTGTTGCTCAGCAAGCTCTTCTAACATGCATTTCTTCTCTTCCTTGTAATTCTGCATTTCTAAACATAGTTTTGTTTCCGTAATTTCTTCTCCAAATTGTAATTTGATATTTGAGGAGGAGTCTTCGAGTCTAGCTTTCAAAACGTCTTCCATGTTCCGTTGGTCTTCATGTTGTATATTACAGGTTGGCTCTTCATCAATGACTGACTCTTCATTTATCGTCGTGGATATACAGTGGGGTTGTGCTCCCTATAATAAGCACATGCACAATTTTCAAAATTTGGATTTTTGTAAAGCATAAAAACGTTGAAAATTGTAAACGGTTACAAGTGACCTCTGATGGTGGCAACGCCTGCCAATTTGTGATCTTGCGATCTTCTTGGAGTTTATGAATCAGTTTAAGATGTGCAAAGCAATTATTTTCTTGGACAGACAATCTGTGATTGGCATCAGCGATTTGTACTTGAAGATCGGCAATTGTTCTATCTCTTGCTGTGAGCTATAAGGTATTTATTATGTTATTAATGCGTTTTCACATGGCTGATATGCAAATTACAGTTTCCCAACATGCACCTGAGTTTGCAACGACACCAGCAGCTCATTGTGCTCAGATGTGTCCTGTTGTTGCAAATTTTGGGCAACCGGCTTTATTAGGCAACATTGACTAGTTATGCATGCATCCATTGTTGGAGCACTAAATTTCGAGTGTAACTGCCAATACAAGAATTTATTGTCGATCCAACGATTAGCATGAGTTGTTACGATGCTGATTTACTTATTTGTCAGCAAGGTTGACTTCATTACCTTTGAAGCATCAGTGTCCACCGGAGAAATACTGTTAGGCAAGCACTCAATGCTGAGCTGCTGAGATGTGGAATTATCAATCAACCTGAAAAATGATACAAAAATTACAAAAAAAAAACTCTTAACAAAATATTCACTGTCTCCACAGGTGAACATACCCAGAACCTAGTTGATCATTCGAACCAAATACTTGTTCAAACGTAACTTCACAAAAATCGATGTTACCAACCTACAAGTGCATTTATGCAGTGGTTAGATACTCTTCTCAATCTTATGAAAGTGCTACCATTTTGGACCATACATTCCAATGTCCTGTATTCCGTGCATGACTGATAAGTTTTATTAAGGAAGACACATCATGGGCCAAATTATTAGAACGGTCCTGATAATGAAGACATTCCGCTTCAAGTTTGGCGCATGTGTCTCGAAGTTTCATGAACGCTGCCCATGCTTTCCCCTTTTCTGTCAGAGTTTGAAAGACTTTTTCATTGTCCCGTAAGTTAACCATAAAAGCCTTTGGATAAGAAGAAAAAAAAACGCGAGATAATGATGTAACATATAGATGTAGGGATGAGGCTCAGCCATTTTCGTCACAAGGATGATATCAAACCTCGGTACTGTAAGCAGTCCTTTGTAGAAGTTGCTCCATCGTTCGAACCCTTTGATAGGCTTCACTTTCCAATTCTTCAGCTGCTTGAATTATATAGAGATTTTGTTCTTTCATGCCATCAATGAACGATTCAAGTTCTTCTATCTTGTGTTCCAAGGACTATAAAGATACACGATTAATTTACTTTAAAGGGCAATTCTGAAGGCACTTTATAATAAATCTCTGTTGAAGCACAGAGTCTGAGTTCAAAGAAGAGTCTAACCATAATTTCTTGCTTGCAGGACGAACAATGATTTCTTGATACCACTTCAGTCCTGTCGCAGTCCTTCGGTCCTTCACTAACGGTTTGCAACAAGTGCAGTTCTTTTTCATGGTGGTGATTCAAGTTTTCAAACTCCTGCATAATGGTAGACACTGTTAGGAAATTCAGCTTATGCTAACGGCATTTATCACTGTGTCATTTTTCCCCCCGATTATTTGTGTTGCCAATTCATCCACACTTCACTCTTTTCGAGCAGACGTGGCGTCGACAGCTGAGTAGTGAAAATGTGCGCGTCACCTTTTCCAGAATTTTTATACCGTTGTGCCATGCATTGAATCGCTCCTTACCCATTAGTTTCAAACTCACCCGCATTTTGAACAAGTTATGGTTTAACTTGGTACTATACTCTAATGTAAAAATATATTCAATGTACTTTTTTTCAATACAGCTAGTATCCATTTGTCGCTTCTATATAACATGTCGGATCACCTTTTTCCTTTCTCTATTCGAAGGCAGAAGTCTACTAATTAATCTTAAATTACACATTTTTCACTCTATACAGAATAGTCATGAAATTATGGTAAGTGTTTACGGAGTTTAGAGTCTCGAATATTGTATTGGATCTATAGTTTTGCTGTCGTTAATTTATGATTGAAAGTTTAGACGATGTTATTTCACGACCCATAGGGTAGAGAGGCAAATATTCTTCATCGTGGATTCCGAATTCTGTAGGAATGAAGCAGACGATCCTAAAGACGCTATCGTTTATTTTTATCCTCCGGATGTAAGGGCTCTTTTTAATAATTTTGTTATTGTTGATTTAAATACAGTAGGAAGAATGTTGAACCTGATTCGATTGATACTAGCATGCCCCTGTGATTTCGAAAGAAATGTGGTCAGAATGAATGTTAATTCTGACCTGCCATTGCTTTTATTATGCATCTAGAAATAATACATTTGGGCCTAAATGGTAAATTGCTTAATTAAATAGTGTCTAAAAAATTTTAGACAGCTGATAGTGTCCGTTGCACATTATGTTGTCACATAATGGGAATATGTCACTTCATGAAAATTACGTTCTCACCGGTGACACTTATTCGACTAACCAAGGGCAAATTTGCAATCAAAGTAGTTGGCAAGTACATTTTGGTAGGTTCTCAAGAGAGCTATTAAAGTTCCCATTACTTCGATCTACGTATTTTACAAATATTTACCACAATTTGCCTCCTCCATATATAGGCTTTGAAAGGAAACCCAGATATGCCGGACTCCGTCCTGCAAAGACAGTTACATTCGATGCTAACATCGTTCAGGGTTCATTACAAGAGTTTTAATGCTGTCTGGGCTGTAAGTTCCTTTTCTGTATAGTTCACGTAACGATAACATTACGTGACATGTGTAATTCACTTAGACCTCCGAAGGGGACCATAACATTTTCTTAGAGAAGATGGCAAATATATGGAGTCTATTACTTTCTTCATCTCAGCACCGTGGTGACAGCCTTGCATTAACCTTTAACATTATCCCAACATTGGATTTACCAAAAGTAAGAGATGTTTCAGATGAGAACGCAAATACGAATGGCGTTATCAAATAACTGTTGACGTTGATTCACAGACAGCTGGTCTTCTATTCTTACAAGCATCTCAATTTCTTCAGGCTTGTCAGCGATTTCCTGGCGTGTACTCTGGTTGTTTATTTTGCAATGATAAGTACGAGATACAAATATTGAGTTAGCAGTTGTCATGAAGTCATGTCACAAATTAATACGTTGAACTTTTTATGTACCCAGAGTTCTTTGTTCTCAGCTGCCTCCATGTATGTTGGAAAAGCTTTCATTTATCCGAGAGAAACAGGTATGCTCCATTTGTCATCGTGGGTTATCCCATGAAAAAAAGTCGAGTTTACTAATTCCAGATTTTCACTTCCTCCTCGAACCATCATTTGTCATGTCCCTGTTTCATTTATAATTTCACCACTTTTCACGGAACATTATGTTTAGCGTATTTTTTTGAATGAAAAAAAGTATCGGTTAGTTTACTGACATCTGTTTAATAAACTTGATCACTTTGGTTAAAAATTCGTTTCTTTTCAGAAATTTCTTGGTATCACTGTACCAGTAACGTATGATATTCCGAGCAACGTCAAACTTGTGTATATATTTCTAACTAAGCTTGAAATTCAAGAATTAAAGCTAACGGATCCGTCTTTAAAATTGGAAAAAAGTGTGCCCACTATGAAATCATTCAAGGTTGAAGCATGCAAAAGTGAACCAACAATTATTAAAAATGCAAATGAGTCAGAAGAACCCATTGGTAATTCGGAAACGGTAATTTTGCAAGAAAAGTGTGACAGTCATAATGAAATTAGGACTACATTACGTAGTAGCGTGTCTTGTTCCGCATTAGACAGTTCTTCAGTACTGCGTGATATTTATAACGTGGATGTTGGTACTAGTCACGACCATTGTACAGAAACTAGCTCATCTCAGCCTGAACCACATGGACAACCATTTGTTACGAGTTGCAATACTGATGTCTCCACTACAAATTCAAATAAGCTTCAACTTTCTACAAGTCCTCTGTCGACTGTAGATGCGGATGAGGACCCAGACTTAATTCAGTATATATTGTATCTTCAAGGCTATAATGACACACTTTTGATTTTGCTTCTTGATAACAAAACTAGTGAGGATGCAACTATAATTCATGGCTTAGTGAGTAGTCTTTCATAGAATGTCTAAATTCTATTTTTAGACCCAATTAATTATGTGATTATTTCCAGTGGAAATTAGGGATGAATACTTTGATGACATTGGAAACAGATGTGCGCAGCTGTCTGGAAATGGCTCCTAATAAATTTCAGGTTGGTTGCTGGCAAAAATCTCTAGTCCTAGCTAGTTCTCTAATTCATAATTGTATTGCGAACAGGATTCGAACAGCAGTGCAAACTACCTTTATCTTCAGTTTGATAGGAAATGGAAGAAAGCTAGAGGTAATTTTGAGGTCGTTGTCAGTTATTTGGAAACGGTTCCTTCATTACTCCGTCTGACATCGCAAAGATTTCTTTTCAGGCGATTTGAGCATTTCAAAGAATGGAAATCATCGCGATGATGAAGTGTTCAACCAAAGTGTGCAGCTGCTTCATGAAGACTTCCTGAGACGGCCTGACCTTTATGAGACAACAGTTTGTTCTAGGGGTCGAGTTATTTATGGACACAAAATGGGTTCTAGGGAAACCTATTTCCACTTCAATCAGCCAATTTCCGAACATAGTTCCGGGTTTATGTTAAAGTCTGACCAGATGTGCACCATATCGACAAAAGCTAGAAAGATATTGGAAAAAGATCACAGGATCGTTCTTCTCTAATAACAACAATGAATTTCCAAGATTCCATGTCAAGGGAAGCTTTAAAAGCATAATTATCATACCATGAAGAAAATTATAGTCATCCTGATAGGCCTTTAGTAAGGAATTAATTTTGTATTTAATGTTAAATATTTTTATTTAAAAGAAAATTGAAAAAAATATTGCGATATATGAGATTTACAATTCAAAACCTTTGTCATTGGATGTTATGGCAATATAGTTGCACCTGTTCATTTTAACATAAACAAACGTAACAGGTGTCTAATTGTGAGATGAATGACTAACACACGTCTGTTTTGGGTGGATAGACGAACGATGCGATAAAAAAAAGTGAATCATTTATTAACGGGAAATTGTACACAAGGTACCACGTAATCGTCCATGTTATACTCCAAAATATGCCCATTTCCCTCGTGTCTCAAGTAGCCTAAAATATTTCGTCAAAAAAAAGGGCGTTGACGTCTTCACACAATCCCACTAAAAGCGTGAACTGAAACCAGAGACGTACTCGTGACTATATCTTTTGCTGTAAATCTAGAATTTCGTGTTTGAAGTCATGAAGTGGTCAACCACTTTCATTTCTTTGGTGTTGCAGTCACTGAGCTTTGTAGGAACCTTGGCTGAAATAAGTAAGTTAACTTTAATTTCAAAATGTAATCGATTGTAACGTATAGAGCTTTATCTTCTAGTTCTGGGATCCACATCATTACCAATTTCTATTACAATGCACTAATAATCTAATTACACTTTTTAAAACCTCTACATCAAGTAGGCGACATTTCGTTTACCGCAATCCACTTTCCATCCTACAGATAGACGTATGGATAAACATTGAGGTTACATTAAGTTGTCACGTGCATCATCACAGACTGACCAATTCTGATCAGTTAATTTGTGATTCAATTGTTCATAGCGTACATCTGAAGCCCATCAAGTGGCCCCGTTACTTTTTTGTATAACCCGGTCAATTCGTTGAACTTACAGGAACCAAACAATCTGCAATATGTCCGGAAACTGTACAATGCAGCCCTCATCAAGTAATGTGCACAATAGGGAATGATAATGACTGCTCACATGGAATCTGTTGCAGAGCTTCTGGATCATCAAATCGATTTGGCATTCCTACGCATAGCTGCTGCGTTCAACTTAGTCTCCTTGAAGGTAGGGCCCTCCCCGGAGCAGCATGTCGGTATTTACAAAGAACAGAAACCACCTCGAACCCGATACAACTCACAGGCTTGTTTTCAGGTTCAATCAACACCACCGTATTACCACCATTCATCAATGAAACCTCTGGAACGTCAGACTTGTTCCCTACATCTACTGAGACCAGTAACCAGACAGTCATCGAAACGCCCACAACCAC
>JAAFCE010005724.1:22462295-22530701 GCA_013389805.1 Trigoniulus corallinus | reverse complement strand
GCAACGGTACTGACAACGCCACAGAGTTTCACGAATGAATCTTCTACAGAGGCCAGTAACCAAACTACCATCGACACAACTACGTTCACAGAATTAAATGGGAATGCCACAGAGGAATCTGTGAATGGGACGACACTGAACACAACAGAAAGTTTTAGTGATCAATCTTCTACTGAAAACGCCAACCAGACTACGACAACCGAGACACCAACAATCATTGGCAACACATCTACAGAAAGCACAAACAGTGATGACTTCACTACGAAGCCATCGCGTCTCAACACAACTTCATCATTTCCTCTAAATGTTAACCAAACTGGTGCGACGCAGCCTACCATCAGCATTACAACAGCTTCTCCAGTCACCAAGCGCCGTGGAGGTTTATTCGGTTAATAGCTTCAGGCAACGGATTAGGACAGTGTTTTCGTCTTGAGTGACAAATGGACCTCGAATATTCTTAATTCATATTGCCAATCAATACGAAAATAATAAATTTTGGTTTATGTCTAGGTCGACGATGTAAACCACTAACCACCTCATTTCTTCTTGCGATGGACTTCTACTACTGGATAAAGCGTGTGGGGCAATGTCAGGGCAAGGAGAATGGGTAACTGGGTGGCGGAAATTTCCTAGTGGTAACATTGTACACATAACATGTTTAATTTTAATCAAGTAAATTTCCACTACAACAGAAACTACTGTAAAAGTTATTGCTTATTTATATTTGGCATGGGGAATGAAAATACATTATGTACACGAATGTGGACCACTGACTTGGAATTTACAACCAATTGGGGAAATGGTTGAGACATGGTCTAACAATTTCAAACATTAAAGAAGGAATGCGTAACAAAATTCAAGTAATACATACTGTAATAATTAGCCTTCCCCTTCGAGCTTCTTAATGGAAACAACTCCTTGACAAAAAAAAACAAAAAACAACACTACAGAAGTGCGATGGAATAAACCTGGAATGGTGTATGTTCAACTCTCACCACCTGTCCTCACCGGGCTAGGTAGCACCTTCTCTTCAACGTAGCGCGGCCAAAGGTGAGTGAGGTAAGGGGACAACCAAGTATGTAAAGGACTAAACCGACACGAAGTTAATAAAAGTTTCATCATTCACGATTGTGACCTTCAAACGAAATCAAAGGTGGACCACAAAACAAGCCACATGAGGTAGAATTACATGACAATTATGATCGAGTAAGAAAAAGTGACAACAAATTAACTCCTCAAAACACCCGGTCTTCGTGCAGCACTAATCACCTTCTGAATTTTGCCAAAATAAAAACACGTCATTTTGGCGGAGTTGGTGGGTATGTGGAGTATTTACATAATTACTTTCTTCTTGACCTCAGTAACGAGAACAAATGTTTGGTGCCAACTTATGGAATGACAAAAGAGATGAAGGCCCATTGAATGATAATCATGATGCCAAATTATGACGCAGTTTGCGGAGCTGATGGTCGAAGGCCAATGTTGAGATCTCCATATCGTGAAAATACATCAACCTAAAAGCATCAAGAATCATGAAAAGGGCAATCAACTAATTGATTGATTTGTTGGTGTTTTAGGGCCTTTCAACTACAACGGTCATTAGAGCCCCGTCCACCGCAGAGTCTGCACAGACGCTACGTTGTTACGACGATTTTTTTTTGGTATTAGAGGTACCCAGTGTTCCCAAGCGGCCACCCATGTTTGTACTAGCCGGGGTTGCATTGGCTAGCTCCACACGAGAACTGGTGTGTCCAACGCAATACAAGCCGCTCCCTCAAGGTATCAAATTCATGGGATTTCATACCTTTCCGTTCAACTGTTGACAGAGCTGTAAGGCCATGGAAAAGAGCACCAAGACTTCGTTGAGCCAAGGAATTGAACACTCGGATTGGTAGATATCAAATTTGGTTGATCCATGATGTAACTGTAGGCAGTAGACGGCGAAAATGAGTTTATGCGATTGCACGTAGAAACTGACAGTTAAGTCAGGCGGTAGTGATGGTTGGAGGTTTTTCTGAAATGGTTAAAAATGATCAACATTCTGCTGGTAACAACATCCAATTACCAATCAACTTGGTTCTAGTGTCACTTGCCACATTGCAACTGTTTTGAAGCTCTTCAATAGTCCTCTTCTTTGGCACAATGAGACAATTCAGTCCACGTTTTAAACATTCCATTATTTCCGTCATTAACTATAACATAAAAGTTGCTCATCGATTAGCAATTTTAAAGATGAATGATTCAATTAAAAAGTAATTTAATTAAAAAACATACATGGATGACTTCATCTGCCATCTGAAATTTATGTCCCCTTTCAATGTCTAGTATACGCTGCAATGCTTGAAATAAATGATTTCCTGCGTCCTGGATCTAATTTGTAAAAGGCAGTTGTTACTTTACAACGAATGTTCAATTATTCGTCATACACCACTATGACTCGTAATTCCTCGACTATTAATTTCGATCGCTAACCTGTTGAAGTTTCCAAGGATTCTCACTCACGACTTTAGTTCTGAGGACTTGCTGAGAATTCTTATGAACCTTCAGAGTGATGTCCTAAAGAAATAATTACGAATTTACATGCCGAAACAACCAATTATTATTTTTGGGGTTCTTTGGTTGTGCATACATAATATAGAAATATATTATTTTGATTTCGATTGAGTGCTTCGTTGGTGATTTGGGGCCCTTCAACCACAAGGTCATTAGAGCCCCGTCCACTGTGTAGTCCTAATGTAGAGACTGCACAGACACTACGCTAATGCGACGATATTTGGGTATTGCGTTGCTTAGCTTCAGTGATCAGATGACAATTGGTGTGTCCAGCGCAATAAGCTATTCCCTATTACCATTTTCATAAAGAGCTAAGATATTTCGAGAGTATTCTCTTAACAACGACCATGTAAGAAAGTAACAATTGCTCTACTTTAAGAATTAAATAAATACTTACTGCTTGAGATACATTATCTCCCATAAGCGTCACAATACATTTTATTTGTTCGTTGGTTGATGGACTGTTGAGAAACGAAATGGAAACTGTAATAATATATCACTCTATCACCGTACATCAACTCTATCCCAGTTCCCATCTATTTACTTGTTGAATATTTAACAGGATTCAAAGCTAATATCCCTGGCAACCCTGACGAGGGGGTTATTAAAGGGAACAGGTTACTAGGCGGTGGAAAATTTCTTTCGAAGACGATTAGCTGAACCACTAAGTGCAAAACGAGGTTGGCTGAGATGTAGGAAGACATTTGTGAGGAAAGTCTTAAGTCTGGGTAGAGTAGTGGCACAGTTCGAGGTAGCTGTCAAGGCCAGAAAGCAACCTTTTACAGACGGCAGGAAGTGGAGAATTGGGCGCATTAGAGAAATAACAGCTGCTAGAGCACCTTTATGAACACTTAGGAACAAAATATGGGGCAGAGAAAGGAGTATTTCAGTTGGCGAAAACTAGAAAATGAATGGGGAGGGGCAAGATTTACGAATTGCTGGAAACCCAGTTCAATTGAAACTGAGGAGAATTAAGTGCTTCCTTGACCTTGGCAACTAGACTACAGAAGAGCAGGATGATGACTCTTTGACCAGCGGCTTTCAGAAAGATGGCAAAGTGAATTTCAGTAGACTGTGATGTGATCTCAATTGCAGTGTGGAAAAGCCTGAAGGGGGCATAGGGATCTGGTGGCCAATAAGACTACTAATGGAGACACAACTGGGGAAGGAGGGTAATTGGAACGGTGTTACATGGATGGTTGCAGACAATGTCGCAATCCTTTTAATCACAGTGATAGTGGGGCTGAATACTCTACCTGGTAACACACACACGGAATGGGAATAAATGTTTACATGAATGTAGCTTACTTTGGAGTACTCATGACAAATCTCTCGGATCGAACGAGAGATTCCACTCCTGCAAAACGAAATTTCCATAAAACAGACGTGAGTGATAATCGACTGAAATAACTGCGGTGAAGGTCTGATGGAAATTCAACTTACCAGGAACCGGGAGGCTAAACCTTCGAGCACATTCCTAGGAAAAGAGATGAAGGGCTGGCTATGTTCTATGTTCATAATACAGTATATGAAAGATATTTTGAAATCTTACCAATATAATTCCTTGCAACTGATTCAAACCAGACATCACTTCTACAGATAGAAGCCAGCTGAACTCCTTCTCCTAAAAGAAATGAAAAACAACAAATATTTCCACAAAATGATTGTATATATCAATATCTCTGAACAGCTGAAAATATATGAAACGCCCACTTCAATCAAACACAATCGAAGGAGGGGTCAAAAATGAACTTGTGCATCAAATAGCTCTGTATTACTTATTTTAAAACCATAAATCATGAAACTGGGGGATCAACGGAATATCTCATGTCAGAATATTCAAATAATATAAACTATTTCAAACCAGCGTTTCCTTTTCTTCGTTACTTGCGGTTTCCGCCATGGTAGGAATGATACTTGTCTACGCCGACAGATGGCAGTTGTTGACAAATAGTCACAACCAGCCCAACGGTGATGACCCACTTTGCTTTGGTAGTGAAGAAAAATCGGCAGTTCAACTGTTTAGACAATTTTACTCAAATGCTGGAATAAACCAGCAATTCTTAACCCTTGTCCCGCCAATGGCAGGGTCAACTACCTATCTTGGGCATGCCCCTATCTTGTTCCTCTGAATGGACACAAGGGTGATCTATTGGACAGCCGGTTGTCAACCCTAGCGGCAACCAGGCAACCTCTAAGCTTACTGACCGTCGGTCTGCTGTTGGTTGGGGCACTCCACCTCCACCAGACGCCAGGAGGGAGAGCTCCTACACCTGGGAATGTAGCCTCCTTTACCCGTTGCATAGCAGAGAGGGTTGTTTTACGTGGAAATGCCGTCGTATACCAAATGGGAGAACGACTGTATTACGGTGGACACACAAGTTCTCGTCTGATCACTAAAGTTAACCAACGCAACCTCAGTTAGTAATAATATAGGTGGCCGCTTGGGAAAACTGGGTACCGGCAATACCTAAAAACCGTTACAATAACGTAGTGTCTGTGCAGACTGCATTAGGACTATGCAGTAGACGGGGTTCTGATGACCGTTGTAGTTGAAGGCCCCCAAAACACCAACGAAACGAAACAAACCAAACGGGACCTCGCGGTTTTACTTCTCATCGGAAAGGGCCTCCCTCCCTCTCTCGTCCGAAAGAAGCTAACCCATCTCGAACCAGACGGGATTAAATGCTGGAATACATTGAAGAAGCAGAAAAATAACAAACAGTCCGGTCAAATGTACGTGACGAAAGATCAGCAGTCTACGAGACATGCAATTTATTATAATGACCCTGTAACATATATGCAATATTCTGTCGCATTGCCAAAAAAAATATCAAATCGACTTCAACGACACACAATTTTTAGCAAAATAAAAAAAAAGCGATGGTGAAATAATCATTGTTTGAGATCACATAATATCACACTATTCTTCTCAAGTATTAATAGGCCTCAGTTTAGTAAGTGTAACGTAGGAATGTGATATAGGCAAGAACTTCCAGGTTGCCATGTTGTCTTTGTTGAATATAGGCAGTTAACACCTTCATTTTGTTTGGTCCTAGCAGACGTGAATGAGATTTGTAAGACCGTGGAAAAGGATTACTCACAAAGTTTGCTATTTTTGTTAGGACTCGAATCACAAGACCTCGAATTATGAGCGGGATGATGAGATTGCCTGTTGGCTGGTAATTCGGATGACTTTTGCTGTTCTTCTGCCAACTGACTACATTCACAATAGGCAGAAAGAAAATAATATTAAATCATCAATTCTAAAATTTCATTAACCCACCATTAGTGACAGAAATTACAATATTACTTGAGACGGGCCATTAACGCAGATGTGTTTAGGGAAGATATAGAAAACAAATCGCTTCCAGAAGATTCCGCAATGGGAAATTGTTCCAGAGAGGCGAAGCTACTGTTAAAACCATCTTCGGATGCCTTTCGCTGTTCCTCTAGTAAGACTGGAGAGCGACATCTTCTGGTCCTACATCTGGCATTACTAAGAGGTGCAGACACTGCAATGGAGTTTATAACGGAATAATGATAAGCAACAGCATCATGCAACGCAATTCTCAACTGCCGTCGACCTACTCTAATTTCAGTCGTATAAACTACAAACAGCCCTAATAGGCTACTTTCGCAGTGGAGAGACTAACTCTGATTCCTAAATATAAAATCATGAAACCCCTAAAAAGCTATACAATATTATATTATCCACTACATCCCCCTGCCATATTTGCAATGGCGACCTTTCCTTTCAGAAAGCCCTTCACTTTATCCTCTCCAAGAGCATTCCATTACTGATTGGCCCTTGGGAAGAAAAACCAGTAGTACGAGTGTGTCTGCGCCCTCTCCTCTGTGTAATCTCCTTTGAGATGGATAGTCCTTCCTCCCCCTATACTCAACCAGGGAAACGCCTCCAATAGGAGGACCATCAAACCTCATCAGCAACAGTCTGGTAAAAAGACTAATGCTGTGAGATACCAGTCTCTGGCTTAGTGTGCCCACCCTAATTCCCTAATCATGTCAGACACACTCTCCCTGCATGATAACCTATGTGTACTCACTTTCACTAATGTCACTGGCCCCACCAAAATAATTTGACTTCTTCAAATCTCCATATTTGTCTAAAATAGGAGGAAGACGAGAACCTGTTCATAAAAACATAATGTAAACTTAGAATAAAAGAATGGTAAAGTACAAACGCGAATCGGTACCCAATCAAAACGTCTGTTTGGTTAATTTAGAGTTAACAGTTACCAGATTTTCGTGGCTGGTTCCCACTTGAAGGTGCTGACGAAGTCAATGGTGAACATAAATAAGCAGCCGAACTGGCTAATGCTACTGAACTGGAATGCAACGGGCCAACAGTCCTACATGCAGTACCCTCAGAGAGATCCAACGGGAATTGCTGCAGGATGTTTCCTGGGGTTACATGATCCGGGTGATTTGGTCCTCTTCTATTGCCTGCCGTCATACAAAAAAATTTAAAAGTAATCCAATCAACTAGTCATGAATGGAGGAATATCAATTGTTGCTAACCCAGGAGAGGGCGGCGATACAGATGAGGATCAGTTAAAGTTGGGGCATCTTCCTCTGGAGCTTGAAGTAGCTGCAATAGGAGGGCTTCCTGGTCTTTATTACAGCAAGTTTTTCCAGGGGATATGATGGAAGCGTTTCCTTGTTTGGTTGACGAAGATGGGTAACTCTGGAAATCTGTCATGCAGGAAAGATTCCGTTTGCTAAGGCAACTTTTCAAGCGACGACCATGTTCCACGTCATTATCGCCGCACCTGTAAAAAGGCATTATTAAACCAGTCATACGACTCCTCTCAATGGCTTTGGTTCGTCCAGTACAAAATACTCCGCAAAGCCCATTGCTTACATTGCCTCTTCGTCGACATCATTTTCATCATTGCTGTTGTCGGAGTCCTTGGTACCATCCTCAGTGATGCTATCCACAAGTGAACTTATATCTTGTGACTCACCGTCTTCATTTTCACCTTCACTGAGGTCCTACAATTACGCATAACACAAGAATAACAAAAGTTAATTGAGAGCCAAAGTACACTTGATAACTAGGGCAAGAAAAGTAATTGTTCCTACGCCTTCTGCATCTCCATGAACTTCTTCAGAGCTTGTCGATTCCCAGTCTCTCAGCTTTTCAAGTTCCACATCTCCTAAGACACCATTACTGTGGTCCCGGACAGCTCGAGAACGACGAAGATTCAGTGGACTAGAAGCATAGTCAGGCAATTTCGGAGAACGCTTTGTGGCTGAACATTAATTAGCCGAGTAAGTACTAAACGCTTCTCAATAAAAGTTATATGAAATGAATCGAATGCAATTGCAAATTACTTTTTGGAATGGCAGTTTGATTTCTCGAAATTTCAAGTGCTAATCTCTAAAAAAAAGCCATAGAACAAAAAAAAAAAACATATACTTTAGGTATAATAATATTAAATAGATATTTTGGATCTAATTAAGGTAGAAACTAACCTCTTTATAATCATTAAGCTGAGCGTCTATCTGTACCTGGGTGCTGAGCAACTGATTGATGTGCCACTGTTGATCTCGACATTTCTGGAAAAAAGTGGGAGGACGAACTTGGAAACGAAGTATGAGAGTATTTGTCTCGGTATTAAGAAAGCCTTCTGAAGCCAATAGATCCAGTTTAAAAAATCGATTGTAACCCCAACATTCGCCCACTTCAAAATCAGAGGCGAACTCCCGAATAATATTCTTCGAAGTGTCTCGCGAACTTTGATGCACCATTTCGACTCGATATTCATATCTATTTGTAAATGAAAACAAACAAAAATATAAGTCCTTCATGTAACAAGGTTACCTCTAGGTGTCTTGAAAATAAGGTGAAATACCAACTTTGAGGTCTCTGACAATCCTGCAGATAACTCTAAAAACACTGACAAATAATTTCCTCTGACTACACCGTTCCCATCCTACATACAGCAAGTTAACAAACAAACAAATGAATAAGATAAAAATAATTTTGTTGTACACAAACTTATTGCAGTTCACACAGGTCTTAACTTACGGGATACACTTTTAGCCTCCAACGAAGGCCATTGACAATTAAAGGTGGACTATACACTGGATCAGCTTTTTGCTGCAAGCTGCTAAAGTTGTTCATGACAAATGTACTGCTGTCATAATGCGGAACTATTTCACTACACGGATCAAATATCAATGAAAATGAAAAAGTGAATGATTGTCAACGAATTCCTAAAAATAACTACAACTATAATAACCTTGTAAAATCAGCAGGCACAGGAGCTGTTACAAAAGAAGCCATTGGTTTACGATGAACTTGCTTAATAGCATGTAGTAGTTCTGGACTTTTGTTGATCAACTCCGACTTGGACGATACTTGTAACTTTTGCTCTAATTCCTGAAGGAGAGATTCCAGCTGCTCAGTCTCCTGAGTTAAGGAATTCTTTTGTCCTAAAAATGCATAATGCCATTTAAGAAATAACGCTAACATGAATCCCATTTTATTTCACTCAACAAGCTCTTAACCCATTAACGTCAGCAATTTGCTCTTCAGTTGTGAATCGAGGCGAGCAACAATCAATTCCACTGCATTTCGAATTTCCCGCACTTTCTCATCCTTAGCTGCCCTGACACTTTCCACGTTCTTCTCCTGTAGCATCATCAAAAAAATGCAAGCTAAGATGTGCTAAATAAGATAAACAGAAGTGTCAGACAACATCCTTCACTGACCACTTCTTGAACAAGGCTTATGAGTTCCACTAAACGCCGTCGTAACTGAGCTACTTCTTCATTGATCTGATTTACGTGTTCATCATAAACCTCATCTAGAGGCTTGAACGTGTGGTTGGAATGCTACGAGAAAATAATACAGTAATCGATTCTCAAGCATCAATATAAGTTAACTGCAACTGATGTGTAACAACTTACAGTTCCACCCCAAAGGGCGCATTTATGACAAATACACTTTCGGCACATCCAGCAATATACACTTAACTTCTCCCGGTGAAATTCACATCTATAAATGTCAAACACAAAATAGGTAATTGTTGTCAAATGAGTCACTGGTCAATGTAGATGGTCACAAAAGAAATGTTATACCTGTCCTTGCTATGTTCTTCACCCTTCCCAGATGTACCGACCATTTGAAGAGTGTCCAACTGTTGGGTTACCTCTTCGACCCACCGACAATTCACCAATTCGTGAATATGAAGAGATGCTCTTAATACCGTCAATAATGAATAAATTAATGATAATCGAAATCTAATTAGAAATGGTCACACTTGAATATATCATTAACGTTTACCTGCAGTGTGGACATTGAGATCGCTGATCAGTCAACCAACGCTAACAAAAAAACATTAAGATGTAAAACTAAAAAGTCATTTGTCAACTAGCAAATTCACTCGACACGTACCTTGATGCAGACATAACAACAAAGTTTAGAGCAGTGAGGACACAGATGGGCGTCTCGCAGCTTTTCCATACAAATGAAACACCGGAATACCTCAGCAAGACTCTAATGAGAAAGGTAATATATTACCGGATACATAATTATGTATGTAGGGCGGATTTCTTCATTGTTTCGTTTTCTATCTTTGGTATGTCAACTTCAACTGATGGTACGAACGAACTGATTAAGGCAGCCCTGATTAATAGGCTTTTAAACCGTCATACAGTATTTCACAGAAGTCAACACATTTTTAACATAATTTTGGAAACTGGTGACTTAACCTAAGTATTTAAATTGCTGTTTATCTAAATCTAACGAAAATTAAATTCAATAAGAAAATTGCAAAGCCTACGCCCGAACGCCAGGATAGATTACAGATTAACCTTACTTAAAAAATAAATACCTCAACTGTGTTCTCTTCCATTTTTTTTGTTTGCTCCTTCGAAGCCATCCGTTACAATAAAAAACAATATTAAACCAAAGAATTCAATAAAAAATTTATGAGTTTGTAAATGCAACTGTGAATTCTAAGTCCCAGATCATTAAATTCTAACGGATGACAAACCATTCGCGGCACCTATCAGCCATTCATTAATATATACAGTATAATAGCACTACGGTTACGGCGCTTCACAGCTGTGACAAACATGACAGTTCTTTTCACTGATAGAACGTCCGTTCCCAGGGCCTGCCTGAGCACAACGAGCCCGGCAGAGGCGTGCCTAGGATATTTTGCGCACTGGTACAAACTATGCAACTAGTCCTCCCATTATATTGCGAGTATTTCGCAATTTTCGAACATTTGTTGCCAATTGCTTTTCACTGTCCTGGGGCCCAGCTCAGGTATGCTTGTTTTACCTTGAACAATTTTTATAATAAGAAGTATTTGCCTTGGTTTGGTCGATATTCGGATTAACAAAAATGAAACCATGATTTTGTAGTTTATCAGCGGCGCGGGCTCACCCCCCCCCTGGGCATATCCTGTTCGTCCCGATCGAGCCTACACTAACAACCTCATTATTCAATCAAAATATCGAACTGCCAAAGTCGAAATGTTTCCCTCAGTTGTGGAAGTCTGCTTCTAATGCGGGGTCTGCATGGACACTACGCTGTTTGGACGACTTTGGGGTGTTATCAGTGCCTAATGTTTCCAAGCGGCCACCCATGCTAGTACACTAGCTGGGATTGCCTCGCTTAACTTCAGAGATCAAACCATAAGGCAAGGCGCAAAATGAGGCCGCAGGGTGACGCAGCCCTGCGAGATTCTGCTAGCAGGCAATCACTGTTTCAGCATACTGGTTTGCAATTTGCGTCAACTAAAATGGCTTTCAGCGTGATTGCCTGCTAGGCAGAATTTCGCAGGGCTGCGTCACCCTGCGGCCTCATTTTGCGCCTTGCCTAACTGGTGTCCAACGTAATACAGCCGCTCCCTGTGGAAGCACAAAACCACTGCAATTTCCTTTTTTGGTGCCTGAAGAGTTCTCGCCCATTCTTTACCAGGTTATTGTCCACCCATACTCCAATAAGCTACTCCTGTTTGCATATCATTTCTACATAAACTCCCTCTTCTACAAAACTTTATATGATCTTTTATTTGCCGCAGTTCTAGACATTAACAGCAAATGTCTGCACTCATCATAATTGTCCATATGTGGATCGGATCATGAATCCGTATATTAATGAAGACAGGCATAACACTGCTCCCCGGGAAGGGGGGGGGGCAACAACAATGCAATGATTAGCACAGGAAAAAGTTAAGGATTGGGGATTAGGGCAGTGGCGACAGACCATGGAGGGAAAGGAGGCAAAGAAAACGCTGCGGGTGTATGCGAACAAGCTTAAGATAGAGAGGAAGGTAATATTATAACAATACGTGGGAGAGCTCACTTCTGTTTCGGGCAAGACCTGGGTCACTGCAGACGAAACGGAGGATGATAACGATCACAGGTGGAGAGAGGAGGGCTGTGGATCATGAAGGGATCAAGTGGAGGATGTCAGGCATGTGATACTGGTATGTCCAGCGCTGGACCACTGCAGGAAGGGGTGGGGAACCCCCCACATTGAAAGAGGTACTGGGGGTGTTGTGTGGAGCGGCTAGAATGGGTGCGAAGGGGATCTAGGCATATGGGTCTAGCATGAAAAATTTCACTAGAAAGGTATCAGTCACAAAGGATTAGGATATTCATATTTGAAAGGTAATTTTATTGGAACGGATGCGCTAAAAACTGAACCTGATAATTAGGCGCAGATTTTGATGAAATGAAAGATGATGCTGTTAGATCCGTCACACGGACGCAAATAAGCTGTGAGCGGTATACCAATAGATCAGAGCACACAATATAAACCAATATCATCGAATACCGGTAATTGGTTGCAGACATTTGTAGTATTTTTTGCTTCAGTACCCTTTAGTAACTTATAAGATTACACAAAATTAACTTTAAGTCGTGACTCGTTTAATAAACATAATTTTTAAGTTAACTTTATGAAGTAGGTGTTCCCACCCAACATAACATCTACTGTTACACATTCCCCACTTCACTCTGAGAGGACTTCAAAATAATTATAACAAAAACTTAACTAAAGCACCTTCGTTGAAATACACAAAATATTAACCTTCCTTCCAATGAAAAAAAAATGAGAGGAGTAGAAAGACAGAACACTCGCAAAACCAGAAGAAATGTCCCACAACTATCAGGTCAGTTTTTGTTATCCACATCCAAAAATATCTAGTGATCACCATTAGTGGCTGAAATGATGACATCATTGCCATTCAATAATGACATCGGAGTGAAAGACTTTTCACATTTTTGACTCGTCTTCCAGTCCCCTTTAAAAGACAAATTATACATGGAATAATCTGGATCCAATGTCACCTCTTTCTCTACTGTCAAAAACGTGGGAAGCCGTTTGGAAAATTCATCACCCGACATCGTTGTATAAGTCTCCAGTAACATCAAACCTTTGCATCTAGCAATGAAATCATAAAAACAAAGTTCAAGTAGAGAAGGACTTATGATTAGCCTCTACAGAAACCACGTCTGACGTTTGATTCGCTTCCTACCTTTGATGACACGGATCCTTGTAGATGTCAAGCTGAAAATACTGGTTGTTCCACAAGAAACACCTCCGCACTTTGAATATCGTGTGATGGCTTTCATCTCGTTGTGTCAGTAGCGTCTGCAAATAAACGGAATTCTCCAATGGTTATTTAACGATGGTTACTATCTGTCAAACACCACAAAGCAAATGCAACTCCTAACCCTTATCCCGCCTGTGGCAGGGTCGGGTACCCATCTTGTCCACTCTGAATGGACACAAGGGTGATCTAATGGACAGTCTTTTTCCGCAGCCGGTTGCCGACCAAAGTTGCAACCCCTACCCCTATGTGTATTTATCGCGGTCTACTGTTCATTGGGGCACTTCACCTCCACCAGAAACCAGGAGGGGGTGGGTGGGGCGAGCTCCTACACCTGGGAATTTGGCCTCGTCTACCCGTCGTATAGTAGAGAGGGTTCTTTACGTGCAAATGCCATCGTATACCACACGGGAACTCTGCTTTACTTCTCCTCCAAAGGAAGGCGCACTCGGAGCCTCTCTGCCCGACAGAAGCCAACCCACCTCGGTCCACTATCGAACCTAGAAACACTGACGTAATCACCGAGCACGCTACTCACCGAGGCGAGATTGTCAAACACCACAAAATACAACAAAAATTTGTAAAGCTAAATGAGGAAAAAAAAACACTACTTACCACATATTCACGACTACTAATCTGAGCCTTCACTTCGATTCGCTGTCCGTGCATCTCTAATCGTCGTGTTGTGTGAGTGTAGCTCCAGCGACCTGAATAAAAACAATGGGCACTTGCAATCCTTCTTATTTATACAACAAAAGTAATGCTACCTTTCAAATTAATCAATAAGAAATTACCATTTTTGCCCCTTTTGCGTAAACGACACTGTATTTTTGGATTCGACGACACCAAATAATCATGGACCACTTCGAAGTCTTGAAATGGAGAAAACGCCTGTTGGAAAATAAAAACAATCGAAAGATTTGTATTTGAAAATAATCATCCAATTACCTCGCACGAAGTTGCTACCGTTTTTATAATCGCACCCCCTCCCCACCCTTTTCAGTGCAATTTTCTTTCTTTTTTGAGAGTTCCCAGTTGTTTTCACACCACAGTCACGACTGCGGAACAAAGGGCATGAGAAATGTAGACTGATCGTCCGTTCAACTTACAGCATCTCCAGGCATACTGGACACCAGAAATTTAACCTTCCTGCTGTTTTTGCTTAAACGGTCTCCAGTATCAATACCTAGCTTATGACAAACTGCCTAAAAATAAACATTCAAAAATTGTATCAATTCCGAAAAAGTGGTTCAAGTAATAAACAGACCGAAAGTAACACTACGTACAACAATCATTCGTCGAATTTTTGTGTCGAAATCCGTAGAGTTATCAATCACATCGAAATAAGGATGTCCTATCCAAGCCTGGAAATAAATAAATAATAATAAAAAAAAAACCACACTGCTAGAAGTAAAAATGACACATGAAAATCTTTCAAACAATAAGTCACTAACCTCCGCAGCTTTCATATCTCTCTCTCTTGCCTCATCCAGATGTTCACTTCGGCAAGAGTGATCCTGAATAGTGTAAAATTCCTCAGCTCCATTAGCGGCAGACACCTGTCCAACCAAAAAGATTGCCCAACTCGCTGTACAGTCAATAAAACTTAAAAGAAGTCACTAAACTGAGACTTACCATATGAAT
Organism: Trigoniulus corallinus; assembly: GCA_013389805.1. NCBI lineage: Eukaryota > Metazoa > Arthropoda > Diplopoda > Spirobolida > Trigoniulidae > Trigoniulus > Trigoniulus corallinus. The sequence goes on along the minus strand of JAAFCE010005724.1, from coordinate 22,515,903 downwards.
TATAAGATTATATCGGTCGTCTCTAAGTTCAACTTGATTCCAACCATTGTTAGCCAACATTCGTTCAGCTTCTGGAGGTGTGATGACTGACATGCCCAAAAACAACAACAGTAACGATCAATAAAATACTTTATGCAACAACTGAATTTCTGATTAACTGTGAAGAGTTTGGTTACTCACATGCCGTTGCATCCATAGAACCTCGATCACAAATCACTAAGCAATTCTTATTACATTTGTTGGCCAAATGAAAAAATGTGTTCTCTACTTGCAATAGTGTCTTCAGTAAATTCTCTTGAAAGACGTATGCTGTATGAATTCAAAGAGTATCAAGTAAGTGACTCCTTGCATTTGCAGAATAACAATGATCTTCAGGTAGGTAACTAACAAGCGATTTCTCACCATCTTCACGCGATAAATCTGAGAATCTTATTCCTCCCCTGAAATATTTAGAAAAAGCTAGCCTCAAAAGACAGAATGAAGGATTGAATTTCACGTCTTTGGAAACAAAACAGACTAGTCTACCTCATCCTTGGTAACTAGCACTAAACAGTGTAACAAAGGAGAAACAAAACTATTCGGAAGCAGGAGGATGAAGAAAAACGCCATAACTACTGAGCAATATAAGAAATTGGCAAAAAAAAAAACGCAAAGTACGATCACCCCGAAACTACAACAGGAGAATTATGGCACAGCAAAACAACGGAATAAGTGGAAACAATGCTACCAACAAGATAGAGAAGGAGATAGATACGCAACAATGAAGGAGCAAACTCAGAAAACAAATTAAAAAAAAAGGTAAAAAAAGAAGAAAAATGCACAAGCCAGTACTGTGAAGGTGAGAAGGAAGCTACTTTAAATCTAAAACAATGGATAAATCAAACTAAGGATTTGCCGGCCCACGAGATGAAGCCAAAAAAAGGGAGGGTTAATGTGAGGCTGCATAACTAATGGTGATATTTCAAATGCAACAATTCTAAAGTGTTTTAACTTGTATAATTTCAAACGTCTCTTGTTAGAATAATTATGAAATTACAATTGGCACTGCAACAATCCACAAAAAGGGATTTGTCTACATCTGACATTTTAAGACTTAAAGGCTCACCCGAGGAGAATAGAGGCTGTCTCAGGGACTCGATACACCTGGCAAGAAAACATTTTTATAGCAAATTAACACCGCCTTTGCATGTCACTTGTTAATAATCAACTGAACAACTATATATTATAACTTATTCACTACCAAAGATTGAAAAACATTCCAATTGGGAAAATTAATTATAATATGTTAAAAGCTACATTTTACGAGAGGAATTCTTTAATATGTTTTGGCAAGTCGGGAAAAATATGAGCTTAGTTTATCATCTTTTTAAAGTAAATTGTCTAAGACTGCCACTTTCAATTGGTGATCTAAAAGAAAGATTCTTTCACAATTATTACGCTAGGAAATCACTGAAATTCTTGCCATAACATTATTAGAAAGAAATTCCTCCTTGAAGAGGGAAAATTAAACCTGCTCTTAAGAATTCACGTTGATGAAGCAATTATCAAATATAATTTTAATAATATATAATTTTGTGATTTTAAAAAATGTCGGTACTAGATTAACTTCCTTTAACTTTCGTAATGGTAAACAACCGGATCTGCAACAATCTTCCTACTCGATACTTCTTACTAATTTCTATCATCATCCCCCCTTATTCCGCTTATGGCAGGATCGGGTCAGCAAGATCTGGCTTTCAACGACCCTATCCACCGCACACTGTGCCATGTCCCGCCGTACTTACCATTATCCATCAAAAGTGAGAAAAATACAAGTGAGGGCAATTAAAAAAACTCATTTCATTCTAGCAACGATTGATACGCATGTATATTAATAGTATAAGGTAAGTAATAGTCTTTACATTTTCGTCTATCAGTAACCTAGCAGAAATGCTATCATGTTGAGTTGATGCAAATCGGAAGGTGACATACATACCTTCCATCCTAAGTTTTCAAAGAAAGTGCATAACCTTGACTGGCCAGTCGTTTTTCCGCCACATGGCCCTGTAATAAACACCAGTCACCAACATACATACTGGTCTAGCAGAATGAAAAACAGATTGCAAATGGCAGCTACTCACTCACCTCCTGTGAGGACCACCTTAAAAACGACATTTCCTTTCGGCTTCGCTTTTTGCATGTCGCCCTTCTTACTCAATAAGTATACGATCTAAACACACAGGTTAACTACTACCGAGTACCGCCGACGCACGACTACTGACAAAGTACATATATCTATATATATAACTCACCGAAATTACTTTCAAATCATTCCAAAGCACGTGACAAGTTGTTAACAAAGACCTGACGGATACACCTCTCTTGTTCGTGCTGCAATTTAGAATTACAATCAATGACGCACGAACTCCACAAGTCACGTGAAAGGCGCTTCAACTTCCGGACCGTAGAAAATCTTCTACAGGAAGTACTGGCGCACTTTGCGGCAGCGAAAGTTTTTGACGAAAACACCTCAAAGGAGGTGAATGAAATGTTCTCATCCACTCCCGCCTATCTCCCACCAGGTCCCCGCACACTACCATATCCTTACGGACAACCCGCTCCCACGTCTGCCTCGCTTCTTCCAACCACCTGGGAGCGGCGAGTTGCGTTGGACACACCAGTTCTCGTCTGATCACTGAAGTTAAGCAACGCAAGCCCAGCTAGTACTGACATGGGTGGTCGCTCGGGAAAGCTGGGTACTGCTAATACCCAATAATCGTCGCATTGGTGTAGTGTCTGTGCAGTATATGCATTAGAACTACGCAGTGGACGGGTCTCTAATGACCTTGTAATTGACGGGACCTTAAACACCAACAAACAAACAAACAATCCAACCACCTGCTTTCCTGTAATGGACCTAACGAGCTCCTCCCCCCCCCGCTTCTCATTACATGTCCACCACCTCTATCTACTCCCTCATTTTTTCCGCGATGTCCCCCACCCCTAGCTACTATAATTCCATCAGCTCCCGACACCCCACTCATGTGCCGCAGCATTCGCATCTCAGCTACTTGCATTCTATTGTCACTGCTCTTCCTAACCGCAACATTGATCTATATAGCATACCTGGCCCTAACCACTGCCCTGTAAAACTTCCCTTTCAACTTGATTGTATTCCCCCTATCACACAGGACTCCACTTCAGCCATGCATCCCTAATCTAAAAAAAAGTCTTTTGTCATCCACCAACCAGCCCATGGGAAATCAAGGTTGGCAGAAATTTCTACTATGAAATCTCGGCAGGAGCGGATCCAGAGGGGGAGCAATGCAGCAATTGCTCTCCCCTCGGCGCCTCAATGGGGCGCAAATGATGAGGCATTTTTGCATTACTATCTATCCCCATTTCTATACCGACAGTCCAATCTGACGTTGGCTAAACCACAGAAGATAGGGCATTGTCTAAGAGGCGCACTTTTTTTTGAAGTACTCCCCCCTCATCCGCCACTGAATCTCGGTGTTGAATTAATGTACACAATAACAATATCATATACAAAGACATTTTTTTTATTTTACAAGGAGGCAGAGATTTTGTACACCAGTTACCAAGATACTCTAAAGAACATCAACAATGACGACGAAACAAAAGTAATTGCAAGAAGGTGAACCAGGAGGAAAATGCAGAAAAACAGTTGATGAAGGGGAACGGGGAGGAGGTTCATCAAAAACTGAAATCATTTAAAAATAAAACCGAAGAAAACAAAAAAAATGACGATAGTAAGGCAACGGGAAACGCGGTGGTTGATCATTAGTTGTGTGTGTGAACGCGGATGACTCATTCTTCCAACACTGAAGAGTATCAAAGAGACCCGCGGAGATGCCACCACAGCTAGGTCGACCGCAGTTCAGGGCCACCACATAAAACATCCTGTGGACGAGGAACGTTAGCCCGTGAAGAAGAGGGGGGACGACGACCAGCAGAAATAACAAGTGATGAGATGATTGAGTAGTCGACATCTAAACATAATGAAGCCTAGTGTGGCCCAAAACAATCTCTACAGGAAGCCGCACAAGACTCCTGCCAAAGACCATCGACAATGTGGCATTTTTTTTGTTGTGGAGGACGTCCCTCGCAGCACCCGAACACAAGTTTGGGTTGGGACAGCTGCAACGGTGGTGCCGAGAGCCGCAAGTTGTATATGGAGGAGAGGGGAGCTTAATGAACATTAATCCCGTAGACAAAAAAATAAAAACCAACGTCATCAATAAAAACGTACATGGAAGGGGAGGGGGGGGGGGGCGAGAGTTAAATCGGTTAAAAAAATTCATCGATACAAAAGGTCCTCTTTTTTTTGCTCTCCTTTCTCTCTCACTTCCTGCTGCTGCTGATCGTTGGGTTTTCTTTGTTTTAAGACACAAGAATCACAGGCAACTGCATCTGTTCCTTTTCTTGGAAAAATTAACGAAAAAAAGCGGCCTAGAGAATTCGCGAACAGCCCTCGTTGGGCAATCAACAACAACAACGCGCTGACAAATTGACGGCAACGAAAAAAAAAAAAAGAAAATGAAGCACAAACGCGCACGTGAGGAACGATGACGTAACGAGCGGCACTCGTCACCTTTTTTTGTTTTGTTCTTTTTTTTTTTTTACTTTTTACAATTATTTTGTTAAAAAAATTTCAGTTAAAAAAAGTTAGGTGACGCGTCACTATCACGTCAAGAAGAGTTAAACGCTGTTCTGCCACTAGCTACATCATATCAGTCGAGGCTTGAACCGCAAGCAGTGCATTAATAAGAACATTCCCCTCCATTGGATGATGAGTTTCAATCTTCATCCGACAGTGGTTCGTACTGAGATAGCATCAGCGGTGCAGGTTCGTCCCTAGACGCAGACACCGGCGAATTACTACGACTTGAGCCCGACAGGGATATGGATCGGGCCTGCGTTGACGGTTGCTGTGCCTGTGATTGCGTGGATGATGGAGCATTAGACACATTCGACGGAGAAGCAGGTCCAGGGGCAGTGGTCGCTAATGAGCGGACAGACAACGCAGAAAACGGATACGCGTACGTGGTGCTGACACCTCCCATGCTGCTTACCACGCCTCCGCCAGTTCCGCCCCCACCACCCCCACCACCACCAGTAAAAGATGCTTGAGTTGGGACAGTACTGCTGCTACTGCTAATGCCGGCAGCATTCGGATAAGGAGACGGTCCCTGACCACCACGAGCCGACGGCGGGCTGGCTCTCGAGTCGTTAGTGCTGCCGTGAGACGAGCTCACCGACTGACCAGGGTCCGAACTGCTCGAAGTGGCGTGATCACTACCGGGTCCGGCGTACAGATCGTCCCTCTCCGACGTGGACACACCCTCTTGAGGTGGAGGAGACACTGGTTCCAACTTGGAAGGTGTTGCGCTGTCTACCGATTCGTCGATGACCATTTCACCGGACTGTGGACTGTCGGCAGACGCGTGACACGTGGCTTCACTGCAACCCTTATCTTCTTTACCAGAGGTCACTTCGTCATCCCAGGGAACGGAAGACCTCCCGCCGGTGGCACCTCCGCGACTCGTCACTGACACCGAACTCTGAGCCTCTGTATCATCTTCGCTCTCCTTCCGCGTCGACTGAGGATAGTCTTGGGGCGATGACGACGATGACGTCTGCAAACCGCTGCCGGACACACCAAACGACGACGCAGCGCCAGATGTGGAGGACGACAGGCCTTCCGTGACCCTTCCCATGCCCACTCTACCTTCTTGTGGATCACTGGAACTACTCAAATGGGGTTCTCTTACACCGGAACGCACAGTAGCTTCCGAGCTCTCGGGCAACGTTTGACGGGATCGTTCCGTCGAACTCTCTGGGGTGGCATGCATGCCATTCCCACTACTAAGTCCCCCGCCAACGTCTCCCAGACGGATTCGTTTTCTCTTGGTGGAGAGGGGTTCATCACCGTCTCGAATGGCACCATCTGAGCTGCTGGGAGAGATTGATCTACTCCTGCTGGTCGTTGATCCTGGTCTTCCATCTCTCCATTCGGAACTTCCAGAAGCCTCCATGACTTCCGGCGTGCGTTTGAACGCCATTCGAGTGGTTTCATTATTGCCCCTAGACATTGCGGTGGTAGTGGCAGCATTCGGTGGTTCCATTTGGTGGTGAATCATGGGATGAGGAGGATGACCCTGGTATATAGCACCTGGGACGTATTGGGATGCTGGTCCTGGATAACCTCCAGCAACGCTTCGCAAGTCCCTGTCCAAAACTAAAGAAGTTCCATAGCCTCCAGGCAGCCTCTCACCTCTTGGTGATCCTAGCGATGGTGGAGGAGGAGCCTGTGGTGGTCCAGATGTGCCTTCGCCTGGGGTTGCCTCCTCAGAGCTCTTCCTCATTTCCTCCACAATCTTGTGCTTTACATAACTTTCGAACGGTGACAGCCCCACTTGCTGAGAACGTTGCATTCCGGCAGATGGGTGAGTAGGTGTAGCACCCGACGCTGCGTCGGAACTGTCTGGGGTTTGATAAATGCGAGGAGTGGTTAACAGGTTAGCAATACTTGGACTGGTGATCCACGATGACGGATGTTGGTTTGCACCAGTTCCTGCACTTCCACTAACTGTAGTGCTAGACGCCTCACCAACATTGCTGTCTGGAGTGGGAGCCGCTGGTGGTGAAATGGGTTCCACTTGATAACCGGAAGGTGCATGAGAATGCTGAGACGGCTGCATCGTCCCCGAGACCAGATGCTGATGAGGGTGATGGTGGTCGAGAGGCGACGGCGTTACGGACGACGCCTCGGACGGCTTAGGAGATGCTGGTTGCTGTGCAATCCTGATGATCTGTCTCTCGTCTGGAGCCAGCAGTCCTTGAGATCGCGGTGTTGGAATTGGCTGTTGCGGAGATACGGGGCCCGGACCACGGCCTCTAGGTCCTACAGGAGGTGGTGTTTTGCGATGCAGTTGTTGTTGTTGTTCCCTGTCTGGTTGCAAGGCTTTTCGTAGCTTCCAACTGTACATGCCTGTATTTGAATCTTCTGGCGACGTCACTCTCGGGTTCAAATGCGGCAGACATCCACTTGGATCACCGTGATCCGTTGTGGGCGGCAGAGCGCCCCCATGTGGGGAGTACAGTCTTCCACTCGATGACGCGTTGCCACCGCTGCTAGTGACCACAGTAGCACCACCATCCGTCACGCGGTTGTATTGCATAGTGACCAGATGTTTATCGACATTGCTCATGCCCTGGTGATAATCCTCCGTGATGATTGCATCAATCCTATCCTTCAGAGTGAACTTCGAATTGGAGGAACCACTGTGCAACGGGCCTTGAACAACTCCTGGAGTGCTCGTCTGGGGAATTCTGTTCCCCCGGCTACTAGGGCGTTCGGCAAAATGTCCCAAAGTCTGAGTAGGACTAGGACCTGCACATCTTAAAGCTGACGAGGACGCCTGCTGATGTTCCCTCTCTTGCCGGTTGCTTACTGCACTATCTAACATGACGGGACTATCATCCAACGTCACCACCACCTCTTCCTTGACGTTGCACTTTTGCACAGGTGCATTCGGCATCTGCTGCCTTGGAGGGCGATACGGAGATACTCTGTCGCCATCTGATCCTTGCGAGCCACTTGATTCAGGACTCCTACGATATGGTTTACCAAGGATATTAGAAGGTGAACTTCCGACATTTTCGTGGGACTTCCGACCAGGGGGCGTTGTTGACGGCGGCTTGTTTATGTGATGCGAGATAATAGCGTTGATGAGGCAACCTGTTGTAATTACCTTCTGCGATTTATCTGCTGCAGGATTCTCCTTTGGTTGATCTTTCTCCAAAGAATCAAACAGCAGTTTGGTGGGATCGGGCTGCTGCTGTTGTTGCTGTTGGCGGAAAGAGGTAACGCCACGGGACGCATACGCCGTGTAAGCCTCACGAGAAGATGGCGCCCGACGGATGTCTGAAGGTAATGTCGGTGGTGAACGACGCTGCTCGTGAAAACTCATGCGAGGAAATGTCGCAGGCATGTGATGAGGAGACATGCCTTCTGGCTCAGGGCCATCTCTTGATGGTGGGAGCTGTGGTGCACCCTGACCAAGAGGTAATTTATACCTTGTTACACGTTCTCTCTCCGGGTCCATGCGGACGTTGTACTCTGGACGCATAAACGGCGACTGATCTTCACCAGGGAATGTACTTCCTCTCACTTTCCGATCCCTGGTCACATCTTCCTGCATAAGCCCTCCAGCCCCCTCTGGCATACGGCTCAGGTCAAATTTGTGACGTTGTTGTTCTTGAGCGCCAGCTGGCAGGGCTAAACCAAGATGATGTTGGTCGAGGAAGACGGTGCCACGCTTATCAGGGGACTGACGAGGTGTGTCTCTATCATCTCGTGGAATTCCACCGTGAATAACCCTGGGGTCGTGACCTAGTGGAAGGTGCGTCGGCCCTGCATAGTGACTGGGGTGATGATGCTTCGCCATCTCCTTTGGAGACACTGTCGGCATCGACTGGGCGTAGGCGACATCAACCAGAGCGCTGAAGGCTTCTTGTCCATGAGCGTGTCGTGGTGGAGGTGGAGTACCCTTTACGGATGCAAGACTACCACCATACGATTCTAGCACTTCGGTACGTGGGGAAGCCGACTTGGGTGAATGGATGATGACACCAGCGCCAGATTTTATCTTGGATGGGTTTCCTGACGGAGGTGGTGGTCCTCCACCGCCTGATCCTGCTGTCCGAATCACCCCACGCTGCTGAGTTGGAGGTGGAGTTGAATGTGGTGGCATGCCTGGGCTCCGGCTGGGACCACGAGACCACGGTGGCGCAGATGGGGCACCGTTGTTGCCGCCTGGTGAAGATCGATGAGCCTGTGGCAGATCTGGAACGTCGTGCAAGTTGGCAACGGGTGAAGGTGGATGGCGAACCATTCTGGAGTCTGGATGGAGATAAGCAGCAGCCGGAGGAGCTATTCCGGCTTGCGGCGGGTACGAGTAAAGTGGTTGGAACCGGTGATCCACGACAATGCCGGTTTGGGGACTGGGATCTCGTGTCCTGGGGGAGAGTCGCGAATCCTTATCGCTTGAGCTCCTGCGAACCTGCATCTGTTGAGAGATGTAATAATCAGTCATGATAGTCTGTCGTGAACTTATCTGTGATTCGGTGGCGAATGGGGGTCTGGCATAAGGAAATCCAGTGTACGAATAGCCCGTTGGAGACGACATCTGGCGGTAATAGGGGTCAAGGGCTGGTGGACCGCGATCGTAAACACTAGGGCGTGGCATTCCATCAGAGACGATGACACCTCTGCCACTGTTAACCGGATCACACGAGCTTTGGTTTGGTTGCACAGGTTGCAGTACTCCTTCTTGAGACGGTGGCGGTCTTCTCTTCTGCCCACAGGCATCATGGGGCATAGGTGTGCCCAGGGTGATGGAGCCACCTTCTTTAATGGGTTGTTGTGGAGCCAATTGTCGAAGGATGTCGTCGTAGCGAGGATTGGCGTGAGATATGGGTAGTAGTCCAGTGGACATGCCAGCGCTGCCTCCTCCTGGTTGGTTAACTGGAGTACCGTGAGTAATAGAACCACCAACAGCCGGTGTCATGGTCGTCACTTGTAACTTGTCAGGCTTAGGCGACAATTTCTGTGACGAGACAGAATGCTTGGAGGACGACGGCGCTCCTGGAGGCGGCGGAAGTGGCTGCACTATAGAACCGGTAGAACCACTTGTTTTCAGAAGTCCGACCTTAGATCCAACAGCGGCAGCACTAGACGAGGACGGTGGAGAACGCCCACGAGAGAGGTAGTTGACGTGGACGTGAGGCAAAGGTGAGGAAGCCCTCTGTCCTGGTGCTGCTTGGGACATGTGTGGCGGGGGTGGCAAGGTTCTGTCTGGCACAAATGCTGAAGGGGATTTAGTGCGTGGCTCAGGTTGTCTCAGATGGTAGAATGAATCTCTGTGGGCATCTGCAAGATGCGGTGGTACATCTGGGGGTCGACTGTACTGGTTTGAATGGGCAGGGGGTGGAACGCCTATGGGACGATCACCTATGGGATGGCTACTGTGGTGGCCAGCGTAGCGCAGAGTGGAGTCCACAGATTTTTGCACTGGAGATGGGGGTGGTTGTCGAAACGTGGCTTTCCCATAATCAGTGCTTAGTGGACCACTGTCCACGGTTCGGTCCTTCTTCATTGACAAGTCCTCCGCTTTGCACTGCTCAGCGCCATACATGCTTACAATAGGCGTCGGAAGAGGCTCTGATGGCGAGTACTGAGGCAGGTGACGAGAAGAGTGCTGTGGTGGAGCAGCCGCCACAGATGGAGGCCCCGGCTGAGGAGGCACAGAAGCGACTCCTGGCGATGTTCCAACGTGATGGTGAGGCATGTGGGCGTGATGAAGTGGAGAAGGCGGAGCAAGTGGTAACAGCTGATGACCACCATCCTGGCGATACTGTGATGGATGAAGAGATGGATGACGGTGGTGTTGAGATGGGGTGATGGCGTGCTGCGATGCTGGGAGAGGAGAAGGGCCAAGTGACGTGGTGCCGACACCGGAAGATGGAGGACTGGGTGGTGGAAGTAAACGTGATAGTGGAGGAATGAGAGGAGAAGGTGGGCGCGGCATTACTTCATTCGGCTCTCGCACACGTTCCTTCATCATGGCGATAGGCTTCTCGCTGCGCCTCAGAATGTCATGTATATTAGGGATAACAGATGATGCGGAGGAGCCATTACCCGAGTTCATCTGTGGAGCACCGTTTGGAAACGACGTGTCAATGGCTTGGTCAATCAGATCGCGCACAGTCTTTTTAATGATCTGTTCACCAGGTTCTAGCTTAACTGCAGTCTCCGTTGCATCTTTGCACTGATCTTTCACTACCTGCACACCACTACCACTAACCCCGCTATACACACTCTCAAAGAACATTTCAGCCCGGTTAGTAGCTATTACGTGGTTCTGGTTACGGAAGCCCTTTGACCGTGCATCGTCCAGAAATGACGATGGTTGTCCTTGTCCAACACTCAACAAACTAACGGCAGCCTCGTCATTGCCTGCCAGTTCTAAAACTGTCCGTTGTCTATCAGGGACTCTCGTGGAAGAGGTTATCCCTTGACCCACAGCTGACGATGGCCCATCTGCATCCAACTGACTTGCACCTTCATCAGCACTAACAGTCGCACTGCTATCATAGTCCGTGTTACTCTTCAGGCTGCCTCGGGAGGCACTCAAGTCCTTGGTCTGCTGGAGATTAGCCTCCAGATCGGCTGGTGGTCGGAGGTCAGGGTCCAATTCAGGTGCTTTGTTCACTTCCTTTGGCTCCCTAGATTGTAGGTCGAGGTTCATGGGTTTATCTCTTACTTCCCTAGCACCTATAAATAGCAAACAAAAATTTCATCACTACTGATGCTGACAATAGACCATAAAAAAAAAAAAAGAAGTGAACAAATTTAATCGCTCTCTTTCTGTACAAACATTGAGACACTGACCATCATCAAGTTCCTTATTTACAGGACTGGGAGCACTGTCTGTATCACTCGGATCCCTATCCTGGCCATTGAACTCTTCACAACTGGACGTTGTCTCGCCACTTTCCTCTTCATCTGTGACAATCGGCGGTGCCTTCCCTTCCTTGTCTGAACCATCCTTCCCGCAACTTTCCTCCTTCGACTAAAAAATGAGTTAGAAATCAGGCTTTGAAATGATCTCTTTCAAAGTATAGGTGATCTGCAATCACTCACATAAAATGACAATGCTACACTAACCTTTCTGTTTTCCTGTACAAGTGCATCTAAATTCAACTTCCTCCTGTAGTTGAAGTAAAAATTCTTGCACTGAGCCTCAGTTTTCGTCCCAACTTTGGTGGCAATCTTGGTCCAATTGGTACCATGCTCTCTGAGACCACGTTTGGCCACCTCCATTTCTTCTTCAGTCCATCTGGACGTCTCTGCACCTGTGAAATCAAACGTAAAAATCAGTTCAAGTCGAATTAAAAACATCACTTTAATTCACGTGACACTTTGTGGTCATTAATATTTACAGTCCGAAACAGCAGGAGCAACAGGCTCCGACGCCACGGCTGAATTATTCCCAAGTCGACGAGTGATGCGATTGAAGCAAGCAGAACAGCACTTGGTCACGTCCGGTGGAATTTCTATCGGAAGAAAACGGGAATTAGAAAGTCCATTTCGAAGTGACCACGAGTCAATCAAGTAAATCAACAGATGGAATGCAAACTCACGTAAGTCTCTGACAATGGCGTCTTTGACCTCCGGAGATAGTTCCGACCATTTTCCAGACAACGGTCTCAACCTTTTAACTTTCCTCTTGGGCGTTCGACAGGAAAGGATGGGGCAGCTATGACATTACACAAGAAATTGACGTAATGAAAAATAAGAAAAGAAATTGACATTCAGGAAACTTTACTAAAAGTACCGGTATCCTAATAGTGATGGTACGTACTGTGTATACCTGCTCCTTACAGATCTGCAGCGACAAGAGCTACAAACACGCGTTTCAGGCGTCACCTCTTCTTCTTTAAGTCCATAGGCATGACATGAACTTTTCGACACCGGACGACTTTGACCATAGTGCTCCAATTGTACTTTACAGACGGCACACGGATGAGGTCCTCCATGCCTACCTAAATGAATATAGTAAAACAATAAACGGTCAAAATTATTAATACCTATAACAGAGAAAGAATTTTACTGAGAAACACGGAGAAAAATAACACCTAGAAGATAAAAAAAAAAAAAAAGACTTTAAACCCGTGACAAGGACCCTAGCTGCACAGGTGAACATCTACACTACAATGGTCCATTTCATTCGAGGGAAGCACAGCACTACTCCATGTGAAGATGGGCTTTCATCGAAATTGTGCCACAGCCGTAATGTAAAAGTGTAAACACACGCAACATCAACGGGGTCGGTCACTCCACCGCCAACTCTTTAATTGGATGTTAGTCTCGTGGCCACCCCCTCCCGCCGAGTACATAACGACCAATCAATCATTCGTTACCTCGAAGGTAGGCGATAGTTTGGGGATCATCTGTATGTGATCATTCTGGGGGAAAAGGGGGGGGGTGTACATGTACAAAATCTTGCAATGGTCATGGTTCAGAATCGAAAATCTAATGATAATATTATGGCGACAGACCCCTCCCCTTCGGTCTGTCCCATAACATCGCTGAGGCACTCCAGTAAACTGTTTATTTGGGAGGAGGAGTTAATAACTGCAATAGCGCATGTTACACTGCAAATAAAGAGAAATCCGTAAATGTGCATACAACAAACAAACGGTCGCTGCACGCAATGGGAGGGTTAAAAAAAAAACGAGAGGATTACCCCTCAAATGGATCCTGCACGACCTCTCCACTAAAATCTGAGAACTAACTTTCCGCAGTGTTGCGTATCGACGTGGCGCTTCCTCTCTCCCCTCCCCCCACGTTAATCATGCACTCTTTCAATCTCAATTTCAAATATTGTGCCCCAATTGCTGGCAACGACTCGTCATTCAGCACCCGAGGGGCAAACTGCAACAACCTAATGACGTTTCGTTCCCCGTATTAATTAAGAGATGAAATCAACGACGTAACCATGTTGTACTGCACAGCGCCCCTTCCCCTATCTCATCGACAAGCATTCCTCACCGACCTGTCAAACATCTCTCTCCAATTCAACTAGTGACCCATGACGTAATCCCCTCACATGGGGACGTGGGAGACCAATGGAATGGGTGATGAAAGAGAACATGAAGGGGGGGGGGGGGGGGGTCGGGAGAAAGTTGGGCCGCAAAACGCGAGTATCAAGCAGTGCGAAACCAGTTGTCACAGAACGCATATCGGAGCATCACATCGGAACTCTCCCCTCTGCACTTAGAGCAGAATACGCCTCTCTCAATCTCTTTCTCCTCCTTCCCAATACTTCAACGACACCCCACACCCTTTCCCTCTAGGCAATCCTTTAATCAATTTACGATGATGTAGCCGGCCCAAAGGTAGACGGGTGGGTGTATATAAGGTAGGGGAACAAGTGCACCTCTGTTTTTGGAAAGATTGCGATTTGACGCAGTTTGAAACCCCTCTCGCAGGGTGAGCTTTTCCCCTCGTATGTCAACACAACGTCCCCTTATGTCAACAATCAAAAAGAGAGAAACCTGCTTTCTACCAAATGAAATGTTTGTCTATCATCGTCGGAATGTTTGCCATGTCATCGGTTGGAAACGTGGTCGACAACGCTAACTGTTACCGGATGAAGGAGGGGGCGTGGTGGACGAAAAGGGAGGTCGACAAACTGCAGATGGTAGGTAGAGGGAAGAAAAATCACGGCTGAGATCGCATCCAGATCCAGCACGACGCGGTAACCGTTATGTCACACAGTTGGAGTAAAGAGTTTGTAACTGACATGACACCACCACAACTGGGCCGAATGGCAATGAGGGACGGCGCAGGTCGAATGATGAACGTGACTTGTCATAGCAGGTGTAGCGACGACGGAGACCGCCCTTTAAATCACGGTAAGGTTCCAACAGTCCAATAATAACAACAGGCAACGAGGAGCGGCGTTCATAAGCGGACACTCAAGATCCTCATTCCGTTTTTCATTTAAGGCAGTGCCATTCAACCACATCCACAAGGGGGTTTCGTATTACCCACGTTGACGCCGGCCACTAGCAACATCTGCTGGAGTAGTAGTCATCTACCAGTCTCCTGGACCAATGACAGCACCTTTCCACCAGCGGACGTTGTGCTTCAAGTCGGTAATCATTACTTTCCCGCTCACCGTCGACTTCTGGTAACCAACAGTGGTTACTTCCAATATGTGTTCGCCACTTGCACTTCCTCCAATCGCTCACTGACACGTTCAGAGACTGTTGCCACTATGCAGTCAGATAACACAGATTATCCACCGCCGCAACATTCCATCATGACACACACACCTGACTTGGTGATTCTGGCAATTCCGTTACAAGTCAGTCTTTGTCAAGCCTTCTCCATCCTTCTAGAGTCCATGTATACATCACACCTGCGCTTGGATGTCAATAACGTTTCCGAAGTGCTGTTGTGCTCCAGAGTCTTGGATATCCCGTTCGCCACGGAAATCTGTCACCGCTTTTTAACGCGCGTTCAACGTCAACTTGTACCACCGAGACCTTCTCCGTCTGCTGGGTTTACTTTCAGTTCTTTGCAGACTACCACCACTACTGGTACTGCTGTCACTGGACACCTATCTCTGGTCGAAGTTCCAAACGTTGATATTCCATTTGGTCCATCTCCCAATCCAGGCCCAATATTCCAACCGCTCAGATATAGCAAAACATGGATGCTACCTAGTGATCATAATACAATCCCGGCAACCACGTTCGTGCCAACAGTTGTTCGTCCTATCCCTACTAATCGAAGGCCTTCTGCCTTCCTTCCGCTTCCGGCCCGCTCCAATAATGAGATCAGTCCACTCGCCTCCACTGCTACTTATTCTGGTACCACCACCTCCACTCAGTTTTATCAACGGCCCACCTCAGAGCACTTTTCTAGTAACTTTGATCATGGAAAAAATGGGAGCGGGGCAACAACGTCCACTGATACTTGCGAAAGACCCTCAGCTAAAGCTACTAGGTTCCCATTGAGTGTTCACACTCCTCACCCTTCGACGACGGGTTTCTCAACCAACACTGAAACAACCACCTCACCATCGTACGGCGTACCGAGTCAATCACATAACCTTGGGTCTGATTCCCCACCACTCGCGCCCGAGGCCTTGTCGAGGCAACGCCCATGCAGCCTTCTTCATGAAGCTAACCAGACAGCGAGTTCTGATGGAGACAGTACGCCACACGAAGAGTCAACGAAACGCGGCGACCGTCATCAGCGATCACGAACTACTAAAATTGCAGTGGATGTCGCCTGCTGCGACGGGCCAGTCAAATTTCAGCGAGTACTCAACGAGAACTGCAGCTTGGTCATCACAATGACCGGCGACGAGACCGGACACATGGGAAACCGTCGTGCGAAATCAACGGAAAGACGCTCACGGTATCACCATCATCGTCGCCGCCGTCGACGTTGTCGTAGGAGAAGGATCAGGCACCATCCGCAAACTCTCGAGATTCATTCCGTTTCTGGAGTCCAGAACCAAATGGCAGACACCGATTCGTCCTGTTCACCATCGGCTGGCAACTCTAGATCGAGTACCAGCCAACCTTGGGGCGATGAACACAGTGAAAGCGATGGAAGAGGTGAGACATACAGATGCTTTTACTGCAGGCAAACCTTTAAGAGTCAGTGTTGTTACGTGAAACACAAATGGCGCCACCTCAACCCAATGATACCAGACAACCCACCCAACAACGGAGTACCTATCGCAGAAGCTGCACAAGTGGATAGTACACTAGGGGACGTAGCCAGGGGAAGCTCTGTCGAAGTTACTCCCTCGGGTGCCAGCGTCAGAAATGCCAAAGAATCCAATAATGAGGAGCTTCCCAAAGCGCTTGAAATCAATGTGCCATTCTATCCCTGCAAATTATGTGGTTGCAAATTCCCATCCTATTATTTTGTTCACAAGCACAGAAGAAACTGCCATCAAGGGGCAAGATTAACACCATCGGCAGTAGAAAACGACGAACACAATAGCTCCAGCACATCCTCTGATACGGAGTAAAAGCACCAAACCACCACCATTTCGAATAAAAATTGAGATTCAGGAACCCTACCTTGACTGTCGGTCGTCCCTTCGTTGTCATCAGATTGATCCTCACTTGACTCATCCTCTTTGCTCCCCTCTTTGTCAAACTCCTTGCCATCTTTGAGATCGTTCTTGTCACTAATGGGATAAATGTCAGAAACAAGACCAAACTAAGAATTCGGTGGTTCAGCAATGCAATTATGTGTAGTCGGAAATGGCCTGGAGATTGTAACACTTACCAGCTTCCATTACCCTCTTGCTCCTTGTCACTAGCAGGTTCTTTGCACGACCTCACATGCGCAGATGTGCCATTGCCGCTGCCATTTCCACTAGTGCTAGAACCCGTGACATTAGATGACGATGAAGCTGCATGAGTCGTACTAGTACCATTGTTCCCAGGAGTATCCTCCAATGCAGCAACCGGATGAGGCGGTGGTTGAGGGGCTGTGGAAGCTCCTTGTCGAGTCATAACACCACCAGTCTACAACAAACAATAGCACGGATTCATTCCAGGAGAGGAAACCATCAGTCTTGGTACTGCCAGTGTTTCATACCTGATTGGCAGGAGCTTGGGTCACGGGCTGCTGAGGCTTAGGAAACCTTTTCTTTCTGACGTTATGCTTCCTCAGTAGTTGTTTATAATTCTCACTCTTTTTCGTCAAATAGTAGTGCTGTACACAATCTGCCACGCTCTACAGGGCGTTAAGTAGACAGGCAGAACACGAAATTTACTTCATGCTCAATAAAGTAAACTTAAGCACCATTAAAGTCTCTCGTCTTGGTACATGCTTACCTTTCTTTCCAGGTACGAAGAAATAAGGACGAAATTCTTGGGATGCTGCAGATATTTCTCTTTAAAAATATCTTTCTCGGCTTGCGTCCACACATTCAAGAGTTGTCTTTCTTTGTATTCTGCCATGGGATCCTCTACTAAACAATTCTCGTTATGGTACATCAATTTCCTTTGCCTTGCGTCCAAGAGAATTGGTGGGATGACTGCGTAGTTGCGCATCTTTTTATCTTCCATTTCCTGTTCTTGGAGTCCATCCATTATCTCCTCCATTTCTGCCTCGCTACGGATACGCGTTCCCACTCTGGCAGCATGCAGACGGCATGGAGAGCAACAGGAGGAGAGAAATAGAAAAGCAGGTCAACCGCTGGGTCCTCTGGATCAAGTGAAGACGAAATGCATACCACACCTCCCTCCACAGTACCCTACACATCTTGGAGTGACAGCACCTCAAGAAAAGAGATGAACTCACCTGGAGAACCTTTCTTTGTCTTCACGCTGTTTCTTCAACTCTGGAAACTGCTTTTCATAAAATTCTCGCACCTTTGATTCCTTAGCTCTATGGGGAAGCACAATAACAAGACATAAGAACAGAAACAGGAACTTAATATCCAACTCTGCCGCGATGAAAAAGATCAGTGGGGGCTTACTTTCGCTTCAGGTTGCTCTCAATCCGTTCCACTTTCTTTAGCCACTGCTGCATTAGCTGGTTGTAGGTGTCCGTTAAATACTTTTCTCGAATTTGTCTCTCCTGCTGTCTCTTTTTGAAATATGCTATGAGTCGCTTCTTAAATAACAGCGCCCTAAGTGGAAAGCGATTTAATATCATAAGCACACTATTCGCCGACAGAAGTAGTCAAAAGTGCGAAAAGTGATCACAAGACTCACCTTCTTTTGTTCTCATGATATACGGCAGTGTCAGAAGGTTGATTGTACAGAGGCTAAGCCAAGAACCAATCAGTGAATTTATAGGCGTCATTACAATTAACTGCATCAGTCAATACGCAGCATAATGTGCCCTTCCCTTTTAGAGAAATGACTAATAAATGACCTTACCAGCTCTACTTTGGGTCCCAACTTGGTCAGCATTTCGTGGGATTCCTGAGATTTCTTCTGGGAAGTAAGAAAATCATGTGTTTAAAGTCATCCTCAAAGTGCCTTCTCAAAGGAAATTGTATATAATTATACCACACATGGACAATACTGTTATACGCACTCTGTTTTCAGCATAGATGATCTGTGCAATGCTCTGATGCTTAGTGTCCAATGAATTCGTCTCTGCAACTTCGTGCTTGGAAACTTCAGGCTTGGCAGCCACCATCTCCAGCTCTTGCTGCAAAAAGAAATGAAGTGAACAGCTAATAATTACACGGTTCTTTTTTTTACGGTTTCAGAGCGTGACCAAAATTGTGATTCTCTGATCCCTTACCTGTTTCTTTTTCAATTTGTTGATTTGGGCCTCCGCCTTCAGAATTTCACGATCCACCTTGGTGATCTGTTGTAGAAGTTCGTCCCTCGATGCTCGCAGTGGCTCTTGGTGGTAGTCATCCATTGGCAGGGTGGGAGATATAGCTTCTACTTGAGGATTGTATGCCGGTTCCTGAACCCCCGGAAGGATGAGCAAATGAAATAAAAAACTTAACTGCGTTCTAATACCGGTCAGAAGAGGTTACTTGAATCAATAATTGCAGAAGACTCACTCTCTTTATGTCCGTGTCGATACCCAGAGGGCGGTGAGAATCCGATCGCTGATCCCCCATAATGTTCAGTCGGGGTCTCTTTAATATCAGATGCTCCGTTGTAGGGTCTATCATACCTCCGCTTCCAGCCGTCATTACTACTGGAAAGTTATGAGCTGATACGACACTTGAATTGAAATCCCGTTCATAATAAGACGAATAGCTTTCAATGTGCCTAAATTGCGAAATCCACCAAAAGTTTAACAAATTTACAAATGAGTCACCAACTTTACAAAGTGCAAACACTCATATATCTGCGAACTTTTGCAAAACGGTGAATTACACTGATCTAAGAATGAGGTCAATAACAACATACAGACAAAACTCAAAATATGCCCCACCTATCCCTAGCCATGTGGTCACCGTAATCCGAAACTGGTGGTAGCAAAGAAGGCCTCCGCCGGCTGGTCATCGACGACGGATAGGATGCATGTTGCGGTGCCTGTTGGGGTGGTGCCTGATGCTGCTGCTGCTGTCTCTGAGATTGCTGAGACGACGGTGGTACTGCTTGGTGATCATTCTCTCGATACTGCTGCTCCTGTGTCGCCTCCAGCGCTGCAGCTGATCTCTCAGTCTGCAACAACGTTGTAAGTTAACATTTTAACTCATCACACAATGACCAACAATTTAATGCTCCACACGAATAACACCATAGGCCACAGGGAGCGACTTATAGTGTTGGACACACCAGTTCTCATCTGATCACTGAAGTTAAGCAACGCAAGCCCAGCTAGTACTAACAAGGGTGGCCACTTGGAAAAACTGGAAACTGCTTAGTGTAGTGTCTGTGCAGTCTCTGCAACTACCAACCAGGGTCCTAAAAACACCAACGAAACGAAAAAAAAACCCTCATCGGCCAGAAATGGGAAAAGTGAGTTTATTTTTCAAAGTAGCAAAACATCCGAAGTGCGAATCGTGCGGGAATGACTGTCCAATTCCAGCTTAATGGATATAGCAGCCTCTGGAATAACCTTGACAGACCACACATTACCACGGGAGGTTGGTGCTCTCCACACACCATCCAGTCACCTATCATTAAGCTAACGCCTATCATTTGATTGCCATTACAAAGCATAATTATGTTGCTAATTAAGGGACGCAATAAGTCATCCACCCTACCAATAAACAAAAAAGGATGATGCCTTGCTGCTGAAAACATGAACTAAGTATCACTATACTGAGATCATGTAAAATAAAATTATGAATACAAATTCTCGAGATCCATTTAGGTGGTTGGTGTGACTGAAAAAAAATATCATAAGTCTTCCATAAAACTATAAAATGAATTTTCTGAACATTTAAATATAAGATCTGCTTCCAAAATGATCCCCAACAGGGGTCAACAGTGTCAACGTTTCAAACGATAAGACTTAGATCTCATACCGCGGCTGGAGTAACACCCACTAAGGGTTGTTCCCCTCCTACTGCTTTAACATACATTCACAACTCCTATTGTGAAGCCTCATAATATCCTACTGCCTGGGATTACGCAATTCAAGAATGGTCTATGACAACTTTTCGACAGAGGACCAGGGAGGATTGAAGAACTGAAAGGTTAAACGTGAAGAAAATGGGTGGAAATTATATTCCTTCAAGGACGACGGCAAATAGTCTATGTATAAGAAGAGGTGGTGAGGGAAGCAAGAAAAATACACCTTATGAAACTTAGCAGTGAAAATTACAGACCCTCCCCCTCCACCAAAAAACAGAGCGGGAAAGTGAGAGAGGGGATGGCCGGAATGACCTTTTTTTGGGGGGGGGGGAGAGAAGAGTAACAACAACAAAGGAAAAAAACGAGCGAGAACAAGGGGAGAAAGGATAAAAACTTGACTAGCGACTCTGTTGAACAGGTGGAGCCTACAATAAGGTAGGAGGAAAGAAGTTGGGGGAGCAAAAAAAAACAAGAAATGGTTGGCTGCATTCTCTCAAGACAAAAAAAATATATTGGCACTCATATCAAAAGGTGAGGAGGGTGGTGGTGGTAAAGACCCCATGCAGCGATAAAGGGGATAAAAAAGGTGAAGGACCCCAATTTTAATGCACTTCGTGATACCTCACCTCTTCGTGCGAGCCACAGTCGTCGCCACCATCGCAATGCAATCATCTTTCACTTCTCCTCCTCGCCTTAAACCTTGTATGTTGGGGGGGGGGGGGGCTATTTCTCTCTATCTCTTCCTTTTCTTAGCTCCTCCTCGTCTCATTCTTCCTTTAACTAGTTCCCGCGTGCCATCACTGGACGGGTCCACTACAATACCGCTATCACTCAACACTGCCGCCAGACAAACAGGGGCTTCCTCCCGATCCTTTACTACAAAGCGAAGACAAAAAGACCAAAGCAATCCCTTGACCATCACCCTCATAAACATGAGCTTTGCGGAAGGGCCCGAGGGCAATAGGACCAACAATAACCGAGATAATCTAGACTATAAAGCTGTACCAGGAATGGTAAACACAATATACCGACAAATTTAATGGACTGTTAATTAACCTATCTCTCCCTCTCTCCTCCACAGCTCGATGGCCGACGCCACAGTGACAGTGGACTCCTGTTCGGACAAAATCAAAGAACACGTTGGGACGATACAAGCAAAGTCATCTATCTCTACGCAAATGCGGTCTTTAGTTCATGGGCTTTGCTAAGATCACGCATAAAAGCGCCAGAAATGCGTGGTCGTTCAAGAAAGAGTTATTTCTTTTCGGCACAACTTTAAGGTTTTACGACGTGAAAAGAAAAGTTTATTAATTTGCGTTATTAATAACAGAAATAGCGCTACTACTTGGGCTTAATGTCGCACCTGCCGATCCTCGCATAAAAACGTCACCAACTCTTAACAAAAGCAAAAGCAACTCCTAACCCTTTTCCCCGCCTATGGCAGCGAATCTATTGGACGCTATTTTTTCCACAGCCGGTTGCCGACCAAAGCAGCAATCCCTATGCTTATTTATCCTCGGTCTACTTGATCTCGTTGGGGGCACTTCACCTTCACCAGACGACAGGAGAGAGTAATAATTTTTTTCTTCGATGAGGGTTGGGGAAAACGCCAAGTCGCCATAACCGGTTATGAAAACCCAGCGGAGATGGGAGAGCCCCTACATCCGGAAAGTTTACCTCATCTATCCGTCGCATAACAGAGAGGGGTCCTTTTACGTGCAAATGCCATCGTACACCACACGGGACCTCGGTTTCACTTCTCATCCGAAGGAAGATGGTACTCGGGGAGTGTCTCTCTCTCTCTCTCTCTCTCTCTCTCTCTCTCTCTCGAAAGAAGGCAGTCAACCTCGATTCAGTATCGAATCTGGAACCATTGACGCAGTAAATTGAGTACACTACCTCCTGCACCAACGAGGTGGGTACTACTCAAATTCAGCAAGCGCAGCACATAATTCACTTTCTTGAATATTGACAAAAGCAACTCCTAACCTTTTTCCCGCCTATGGCAGAGTCGGGTACCCATTTGTCCCTCTGAATGGACACAAGGCGATATATTGGCCATAGTTTTTTCTGCAGCCAGTTGCCGGCCAAAGCTGCACCCCTACGCTTATTTATCGTCGGTCTAGTGTTCGTTGGGGAATGCTACCGACGCCAGGGAACGAGCTCCTACACCTGGAAATTTTGCCTCATCTACCCGTTGCGTAGTAGAGAGGATTCTTTTACGTGCAAGTGTCATCGTACACCCAAACGGGACCTCGGTTTTACTTCTCATCCGAAAGAAGGCACACTCGCGGCATCTCTCTCGCCCGAAAGAAGCCGACCCACCATGGTCCAGTATCGAACCTAGAACTACTGGCGCAGTTGCCGAGCGTACTAACACTACGCCACCGCGGCGGGTCACTTTCTTGAATATTTCATTTAAAATAATTTACATTATACCTAAGATATCACCTCCACCACGAAACTGAATATTCTGAAGTTGTAATGGTAAGTTGGTTTAAGAACTTGCCAAGGTACCACCGGCGGAAAGAAATAGGGGGGGGCAATGAGCCTTTTGGTGGTATTTCCATTAGAGTCAGAACACCTACTGGGTGTTCTACAAGTAATCTTAGCCACAAGTTTTGTAATCGAAGCTCTAACAATAAGACTGAACGGACAACAATACTACGTTCCGAAAAAAAACTAGGTGGATTCAATGTTCGGGACAGTTGAGTGTCAACAAGGAAAGAAAGTAAGCATGGTTAAAGCGAGGATACAGTCGAGAAAGCAACCCTGACAGGGAATTCCACCAAGCTGTGGACAGTTTAAGCCTAAACAGTTTAATTACTAAAAGGTACTAAAACCACGAGAGTACCAGGTCAATCATAACTGACAACTCGCCAGCGATGGCCTCTCTACTTGGTGGAAAAGATTAGTGTGCCCAACAAAAACGTTTAACACACAAACTTGGAACCTGAAACGTCACCAATTAAATTACAGATGCCAATGTCTATAACAATTACGGGACCACGTTTGTAACTGCCGAGTTAAGAAAATGAGTTATTTGCCAAAATTTTCAACACCACCAGACTGTTGGTTTATACTTCCGTTGTAAGAATGATTATTACTGGGCAATGACACCACAATTCGGCAACAGTCCAGTCCAGGGTCTGATGAGAGACAATAGACAACTTCAATGGCATTACAGCACAAAATACGACTTTCCTTTACTCACCGGATAGGAACTTTCTAGGTAAATCGTTGACCCATAGTTGACCGGTGCTCCATGCATGGCAGGGCTCTGATACCGACTCGGATCGGGATGATAAGTGGGATAGCCACCACGAGCAGCTGCAGCCAGTGGGGGAGGACTGACAGGCTGGCGTTTGTAAGGTGAGCTCCCATCGTGTGGGGTCCTAAAACACCAAAAAAAAAATGTGATCAATATTTTATCATAATAAATTAGCATACAGCACTTTAAATACAACGACATTTGGCCAAAAGATAAATATAGTACAGCTGAGAGGGTTTAAAACAACCTGAATTTGGGTACCAACGTGATGAGGGAACAAGTGGCGTCCACACAGTTCAGTTATTACCATGTTATATTGTTAATGTGTTTAATGAAGAAGGTGCCTCTACATGCGTCCAAACCCCCTTCATCACCAATAACATTCTTTATCCCCCTAGAACACAGAACGAACCTGGCTCCTGACCGAATGCCAACTGAATTCAGCCATTCATACGGGGGTCACGATTTCTCATCTACAGGAAGACGCACTCCGGGCTTCCTCCTCGTCCCAAACTCGTAATCTGCCTCGATCAACACTCCAACCATGGAATCACTGGCCCCATTCCACTATCTCTTACACCATTATCAAGACGATAATTTTTTGGACTCTATAATCTATTAGCGACAAGACAACATCTTTCAACTACGGCGGTAAATCATCAGTGCAGGAAGGCATCAGAGAATAGTCACCCCGTGTTCCAAAAAAAAGCAACTCCTAACCCCTTTACCGCCTACTGCAAGGTCGGGTACCCATCTTGTCCTTTTGAGTGAACACACGGACAGTATTTTCTGCAGCCGACTGCCGACGAAAGATGGTTATTTATCGTCGGTCCACTGTTCGTTGGGGCACTCCACCTCTACCAGACGCCAGGAGGGAACTAGGGGTGAACCCCTACAACACGTGGGAATTTTGCCTCATCTACCCGTTGCATGGTAGAGAGGGTCCTTCGGCGTGTAAAATGCTATCGTACACCACACGGGACCACAGTTTTACTTATCTGACGGAAGGGGTACTCGGGGCATCTCTCAACCTGGGACCACTTACGCAGTAAACCGAGCACTCTACCTCCTGCGCCGCCGAGAGGGGTCAATAGTCAATCCGTATTCCAAACTCAAGTTAGAGTAACAGGGGGGAGCTTTTCGTAAATATCCCTTAACAGTACCCATCCCTCTCACTATGTGCATCTAACAATCTCAAAAACGTCCATTTCTGCCTCTCAACACCACGCCCAATTTTCTTTTTTTTTCTCTCATGGCCACCTCAAGGTTCTTGACGACGACCACGACAGCGGTCAAAACCCGTCCCCGGTGCAACCATTGCAACCGACGTTATGCCGACAGAACGTGTTCTGAATGAAGTGCAGTGGTCCAATCTTATCATTAATCAATTCGGGGTAATAAATTTCATTCCACAAGGATATATGTCGTCCATCAACTTTAATATGACCTTCAAGTTGAGAGAGAGAACTTCACAGAGACGGGAGGAAAAAAAATTTCAAATTAAAGGGAGAGGAGCGTGATGCAGTGGGTCGAAAGGAGGGAAGGTAACGACGAAAAGTGGGCACACAGCGAGCTCACGGAAAAAAAAAACCAACCAAGAATCTATACTATAGTCCTGTCTAGTGGTACTACAGTCAACCAAATTCCTCCTACTACTTTTGTTTGTAGCAACGATACAAATTCCTAGGGGGCGGAAACAGTATCACCTCCTCCTGCCTAATCTTCCTTCAAAAAAAAAAAGGCAAGAAAGGATTGAGGTCTTGAAATAGACAATTCATTTCTTTTCCACTAAAATGGACTTCGCCTTCCGGTCGTGAGAAAAAACTGCCATACACTATTACTATTGTGACCAGTAACTCAGTTGGGCAACAATTCACACAGTAGTCATGGGGCGGGACGGGACGTTTTCGCACGGGGTTCAGGGCTCGCTAGGGTTCACAACAAACCACAGCTTCTGAGTACTGTGTGGAAGATATGAATCTACGGATCTGTACCCGAATACTAAAGCCTAACAAACGGGGTGAGGAGTTGCGGGCCTATGAGGAAGTAAGACCGAATTTCTGCCAAGAGTTCACCTCTTTATGAAAACAACTTTGGTCCCGGGGTGGTTGAAGGGGAGGTTATCTGCATACGAACTTGACGAGAGGACAAAATGCACTCAGTTCTCTACTAAGGCGCTCCTGTGATAGGAGTGCCGGGTCAAAATACAGCTGCGGATTCACAAAAGAACTTTCACCGCAGTGTCGGCGCGCCACAGCCTCCACCATCTAGTAGACAGCGAGCGCTCCCTATAGGTTAGGCGGAAAAGCAAATCATTTTGAACGTCCCACAGAGCAGACAGAGTACTGACCATTCCAATGACCACATGGTTAAAGATTTCCGAGTTATCCTTACTATCCTATACGACTACTCAACCCTGCCAGAGGTGGGAAAAGGGTTAGGAGTTGCTTTGTTGCCTTTGTATCCTATACCTCCGAATACGTATTAACGGAGAAGGGGTTACGATTTGTTACCCTGGTGCCAATAATGCTTGATCTCTCAGGTATAAATCATTATCCGAAAGTTAAGAACAGTGAAGTCACAACCTGTCCTGATCTGTTAACTAGCATTTCCATACTGTATTCCCCCCCTCCCACCCTCTCCACAGCGTTCGTATTTCAGAACAGGAGTAGCCCGAATCCACCAGTCGGACGTCCCATTTCAGAAATAAGTACTCACATTGATCGTAACTCCCTAGAAGCAATGCACATCAAATCGACACAAACGCATTCCGACGGCATCTTTAGATTGTGAGTGAGACGGACACCGCATCAAGACCACCACCGTCGCCAGTGTGACACTCGTTTGGTCCTGCCAACGAAATCATGCTACAGGAACGTCTTCATCGAACCATCCAGAAGACAACGGTAAGATTATTATCCCCTCGTCGTCACATTCAAATAAATCTCCGTCAACGAAATCACGAAAAGGGTTAAGACGTGCACAAGACCAACACAACCACACTGTTGAAAAGAACCCAAATCAATTCATGGTAGTAGCCATATGCCCGTTAACTTTATGGCAGTTCTCCAAAGCAGTCGAACGTCCAGCCAACGACGACAAGAAAGGGGTAACAAGAAATGGAGGACGGGACACTTCAATCAATGGGCAGACGAAGACGAGTGCAACAAAAAAAAAAGAGTTATCACTTAAATTGTATTCCGTCCTAAAGAGTCAACGCCTTTTCTCGCACTTAGAAATTTCGTCCACAAAACAAAAACCATCTTCAGCAACACTTGCCAACTATCACAGTCGTCGCCAACCGACCGGACTAAAGTCAATACAATTCAACACTGCCAAAAGGGGCAGTGACGTCACCACCAATTGGAAGGTCCGAACACTGAAGCTGCAGGAGGAGTTGAAGTGATGGGAAAGTCCAAATCTCATCCCGTCTGAGGGTAAGCAGGAGTTATACAGTCTGCATCTCACACAATCAGTCGACGACGACACGTCCGCTAACAACGAGAAACTGACCACTTCGAACGACGTAAAAACTTCCAACCCCCCCCTCTAAGTACTCCCCCTCCCCAGAATTTACAACATTCATTTCACTGCCGGACACCAACGGGTATCCAGAACTGTGTATTGCTACTGTTTAATGGCAAACGTGGCTGACATTCCATATCATTAATGGGAGTCCTACAATGTGACGAGGGCTTAATTAAGAGGTGACTTTAAAAGAGTACGCCTGGAGAACACTCATCAGCCCAACTCCTCACCCCTTCCTGGGATATGTTGATGTACACTACAAGACGACAGACAGTATATAAGTACTCAACTTCTGTCCTCTCCGCCAACTTGTGAGGTTTTCCCCCAACTCGACTCGAAACAAACTGCCCACCAGAGACAGGGTTGAACCTGGGAACTCATGAATTCCAAAGTGCGCTCGCTGCCAGTACAGCGGTCAATAAAGAGTTTGCGCAGAATACATTTAGTATTGCATGATTCAATTTGTTGGCAACCAGCCAGAAAAAAAAAGGTCTTGATGACGTCAGCTACTCAGACAACGATTACCAAGTGTGAGCTGTCGAATGCTTTCGGAAGGTCATGTACCGGCCAACGAGTGCCTAATATGACAGTAAACGTCAATGGGATATTACGTGTGCATGTCCACCACTGTTCGAGCTTTCTAATGGTCCATTAGTGCAGACGACAGCTTAAGGTTTAGTTTCTGGATATCATACGGGTTGCAGCAGAACTTCCGAAAAGGGGCCTTAGCTCAAGGTAACTTTTTTTTTTTTTTTTTTTTTTACAGAATCCGAGTTTCCCTTAGGACTGTGATAACATTTTTTGTCTCAGCATCCGCAAGTCAATTTCATCACAACAGTGACGATTAGGAATAAATAACTCGCTAAACTGCACCACCAAAAGCACAGATTGACACACGCTTCCAGTGGACCGTGACTCCTCTTCCTCCTCGAAATTAATCCCTTTCAAGTTCCTCTGGGATGGTCGGCTGCTAACAACAACAACCTACGAACTACAACACGTCGTTAGTTTCCCCTTCATCCTGCCTGCCTTTATATCCCAAAAGACATGAGTGACTGAAGTCCCTGGATCACTACGGGACTAACACAGACCCCTTTCTACTAAGGGTTACAAACTTACTCTTCAGGACGGAGAGGGACAACATTTGGGACCTCCTTCCTTCCAATCATCATCACGACCTTATCTCGCCTGTGGCAGGGTAAAGTCTGCGGGTTCCACTCTCGCCTATCTCCCAGTAGGTCCCCGTCCATAGACAACCTGCTTCCACGTTTGCTTTGGTCTCCCCCTGCCCCAGGTGCATCCAACCGCCTGCATTCCTGTAATGAACCTAACGAGCTCCTCTCCTCCCCTCGTCTACTCTCCCTCATTTATTTCTGCGATGTACCCCACCTCCAAGATCTTGACAACCCACTCATGTACCGCAGCATTCACATCTCGGCTACTTGCATTCCATTTACGTGGCTCTTCCTCACTGCCCCAACACTGATCCATATAGCATAGCTGGCCTAACCACTGCCCTGTAAAACTTCCCTTTCAACTCGACTGGGACCCTCCTATCTCCTTCCTTCTAAATTACAAACTACTTAATAGACTCCTTTGCATTAAAAAAGAAAAGTATGACGTCAAGGTTCCCAGCAAAGCAAGAGTTACTCAAGAGAGGTTCCCTGCCTTGAGGTCTTATCGCTTGTTCCCCGCCATCATCCAATCATTTTGCGTTTTCACTTTCTGTCAATTGATATGGAGGTAAAAAAAAAACACTGGCTAAATACGTTCGGCGTGTATCTTTGTTCAACATTTCCCCCCTCCGACAAAACAAAACTACTTCTGAAAAGGTCATCGACCTTCTCGATGTGGGTCACACGAGTAAACTGCGTCACTCCAAACAACAACTACTGTTGCCATCTCTTCTTCCTCCCCTTCCTCGCTTCGCTTCAGGACAAACGCAATGAGGAGTTAAAGGAGAGAAGGGGTCATGTCATCAGAAGACCAATGTGGCGGTGGTCGTCGTTCTCGTCTACTACAACTCCTAACCCATCTTGCTCCCCACCAGAAGCCAGAAGGGAGTGAAGGGAGAGTCCCTACACCTGGGCATTTTGCCTCATCTACCCGTTGGATAGTAGGGAGGGTACTTTGACGTGCAAATGCCATCGTACGCTACACGGGACCTCGGTTTTACACTTCTCATCCGAAGGAAGGCGCACTCAGGGCCCCTTTCTCGCCAGAAAGAAACCAACTCATCTCGATCCAGTATCGAACCTGCAACCCCTTTGCAGTAACTCGAGCACGCTACCTATCGTGCCACCGAGGCAGGCTTCGTCTACTACAATACAAGGAAGCAATTCTTGGAACTGCAAGGTAATGAGTAAAAAGTTGCTTCTTACTACACTGAGATCCATAAGGGACATGGGGGGGGGGGGGGTAGTCATTTATTGTCAATGTCTTTTTTTTTATTATATATTTAACGTCGACCTTTGAACTGCTGAAGGTAATTCACCGATGCCAGGGGAGAGGTCCTACACCTGGGAATTTGACAATTTGCACTGCGTGGAGAAAGAAAGGCTTCCTGGACTCCACGCAGAAAAGTGTTGAAAATCCAAACACCACACGGAGTCCCACCCTACAGATGGTGTTCGTATGGTTTCCACTCTTCGCCCAGAAGTCCCTTGTGTTAGCCAGGATCAAGCCTGCAACTACGAACCCGCTAACCATTAATTAATCCACCGCAGGAAGAGGGAAGGAACCTAAGGTAAGCCCAATGAAACTTCGGTCTGGTAACGTCCTGAAGCTAAATGACAGGGAAAAGACACCGTCCCTATTTGGGCCATTTGAACCCATAGGTGTACTAGGATTTTTAAAACGCCTAGCGTAACGCACAAAGAGCGCTGTAAAACCGCTCAACTAATATGACTTTACTTAGTCTTCATATTTCGATCGATACTGATAAGACCGAGTGTTTAGGAGAAAATCATCAAATATGGCCACAAACGTCCCATATGAGGAACTATCAGGTACCGAGTCTACCAAATTTACGGAGGGAGAGGAAATCCCCTACTGAGGATGATTTTTACCCCCGCAAAACTCGTCAGATCCTTTATCAATTTATCTCACGGCCTTGAACGCTATGCATCCTTGCACTCGGGGACGTAAGTCGGGGTACAAATATCGATTTCGCAAATAAACTTTAATAAATAGTCTGAGGGTCAACAAACAACATAAGGTAACAAATCAGTAGGTCCGAAATAAGGTTTAGATTTTATTAAAACATCAATTGGTCATCACGGTGACTCGAGACAAAGCGACCGACATTCGAAGTCGAACATCAGGTCAGTTAAGTCCAAGAAAAAAAAATAGAACTTCAACTGTGGTCCCTCTTGCGTCCCGACGCCGTGTCGTCCCCATGTCTCCCTTCCTCCTTCCAACAATCATCATCTAGGAAAGTAAAATAATGTAACTTCCTTTAAGTGGACCTTCTACCAGAAAGGTTACCTCACTACCAAAAAAAAAAAAGTGTGCGGCAGGCGAAAACTAAAAAGATGAAAAGGGAAAGGGGTCATCATGAAAGGAGTTAAGAACCTTCATCAAATAACTATTTTTCGGCACAAAGCCGTTACGTTGCAGATTTCTCAACTTCACTTCACGTTGGGTTAATATCCCTCCCGTTACCAACAACACAAAGGGGGGAAAGGATGACCAGCGTGCTATCTCAAAATTAATCTACCGGCATAACTAGCATGGTCACGCCATTATTTGCCTGGAAGTTAAAACCTGAAAAGGGATTCAAGAGGAGGGGAGAACTGGATGGAGGTGGACGGGTTGCTTCCCGCACTTCTACCACCATCAGTAAGAAGTCCTCCGCCAAGTCCCAATCGTGGATGCAACAGAGACATATCTCACAATATCACGCAAATGCTGTATTTTTCGTACGCCCCTAAATGCAGGCGACCACCGTAATCGCCTGGTGCACTCAAGTTATAATACCTATGAACGAGTCATCATGCCACCGTAAAACGTCTTCCACTATGTGGTCAGACTGCAGAGGCAGATGACAGGCAGAACAGGGCAACCTTCTCCAAGCCGCACTGGACACACCAGTTCTCGTCTGCTGACTGAAGTTAAGCAACGCCACCCCAGATAGCACTGTACTAGAATGGGTGACCGCTTGGGAACACTGGTTACTGCTAATACCAAGATCGTCTTAACAGCGTAGTGTCTGTGCAGATTCTGCATTGGAAATGCGCAGTGGACGGGGTTCTAATGACCATAGGGTGGGGGTCTGCGGGTTTTAGCCCTCAATTCCCGCCTATATGTCACCAGGTCCCTGTCCATCCCACTTACTACCATATCCTTAAGGACAACCTGTTCCCACGTCAGCTTTGATCTTCTACTGCCCCGGCTGCCTCCAACCACCTACATACTTGTAATGGACCTAACGAGCTCCCTTTCTCATAACGTGTCCATTTTGTTGTTGTTTGTTGGTGTTTAAGGTCCCGTCAACCCAAGGTCATTAGAGACCCGTCCACTGCATAGTTCTAATGCATAGACTGCACAGACACTACACTAATGCGACGATTATTGGGTATTAGCTGTACCCAGCTTTCCCGAGCGACCAGCCATGTCAGTACTAACTGGGCTTGCGTTGCTTAACTTCAGTGATCAGACGAGAACTGGTGTGTCCAACGCAACTCGCCGCTCCCATAACGTGTCCATACCACCTCAATCTACACTCTCATTTTCCCCCGATGTCCCCTATCCCCCGATTACCTTTAATATAGTTATTCCTAACAAAGACCATTGTAGTTGGAGGGGGGCCCTAAAACACCAACAACAATCATCGTGCCTCAATGGTAGGGAATTGAACTCGCTCCACACGAACACCACGCGGATGAAGGAGTTAATTCCTGAGCACACTGTATTTCATCGTTTCAGGTTCGTCTTGGATAACAGTCAACGTTCAACGGTCGTCAAGATTTTTAAAGACAATAAATAATTTCCATGGCGGGCAAATAAAGTTCCAACCACCACCAAAATAAGCAGGTCGCAGCAAATGAGTTAAAATCGCCAACCATGGTTGTTGTTGCTAAATTTGACGGTAGCCGCTGACGTCAAGGTCGGATTTGCATTCGATGGTTGGTGACAATTAAGGCACAATGTCGTTTATCGCAACACATGCACTACTACTGTGATCAGCATGACAAATAAAACGACTGCCTACTGAAAACTACACTATTATTAGAACCTGTTATGGCGTCGCGCGACACAACCCAAACTGTTCATCTCAAAGTGACCCGAAATGAGAAAGCTAAACAGGTGCTCTTAAAAAAAAAAAAAAAAATATGTGCTCCGCCGCGCGATAGTGGAGGCGCTGCCAAACACAACGACACGGTCTATTAGCAATTCGTCAGCGTATCAAGGTCAGGGAGTCCATTCACGTCCCACAACAATCATTCGCAGCAGTTCTCAAACAGCCGAGGCACAGACAGCGTTTAAATATTAACCACACCATCCAAAAAAAAAAAATAACTAACCCTTTTCCCGTCTATGGCTGGGTCGTCCTTCAAGATGGACACAGTCGCGATCTGTTGAACAGCAGTTTTAAGCAGCCGACTGTCGACCAAAGCTGTAACACACCTTTATGATTATTTATCGTCGGCCTACTGTTCGTTGGGGCACTCCATCGACGCGGGGAGGAGGAGCAAGGACGAGCTAAAACACCTGGAGATTTTTGCCTGATCAACCCGTTGCATAGTAGATAGGGTTCTCCTTTATGTGCAAATGACATCGAGTACACTACACGGGGCCACGGATTACATCCCGGACTATAATGCATGAACACGGAAGGGGGAGGATTCACCCATCCATCGTCCGTCTTGATCATAACTCACTTCGGCCAGATGAGAGTTTTTGACGAGCAGGTGACATCTCCGTATACACACACCACATGTGGCTTTACTTCCGGTATGTTGAAGGCGTACTTAAGATTTCCTTGTACAGTATCAGAAAGAAAAGTACCGACTTCGGTAGCTCAAATAGTAGACAGCACAACCCTAGAGCTCAAAGTAGGCCGGTCATTCCTATTCCTGTTCGACGTAGGTGGTTTACTCTCTGATAAAAAGGAGACAACTGTGCGGGGGTGTGCCGCATCACCTGTCCTTCACGTTATAATGGTGTGAGTTGACCTCATCGACTCCCTGAACCTATCCTACAGATCTTGGGACTCGGTCAATCACAAGTAGACCCCTCACACACGTGACCAACGTTTCAATAACTCATTCCCAAGAGGGGACCACTGAATAACGTCCACAGGACGATTCAAATACATACCTTACAGTGTAAGGCTTACCCTATACAGTCTGGATTCTAATCCCATTTAAAAGTAGTCAAACGTAACAACAGGTGAAAATCATGTGAATGCACTTACCCTGGAAGTTGAACCTGGCGGTTCAGATGCCCCACGGTCTTCACATCCATGAAGGATGGCAATTCCTAATCTTCACGTTACGGCTATGAGCCCGCAACGTTCTCAAATCCAAATATTGGGTAACATGGCACCGTCCGTAACGATCGGGCGCCAGTAGGGATTGAAAGGCACAGGTAAAACACCGGTTTACACGCACTAAAGAGTTACCACTAGTGTCAAGGTCAACTTCCAAGTCGCCAGTATCAACCAAGAGGATGGCCGCCAAGAAAATACAAATCGCTACACCCACAAGTTCTGGAATGATAATGGCGCGACAACAACCAACTCCGCCGTTTGAAGTCAAATAAACTGCAGTACAGTGCCTGCGATAATCTTCAACTCCTCTAGCAATAACTCTTATGATGATGCACCGAGGTCCAAACCGGGAACGAACACAACAGGGAAGAAGAATACACCGCGTTTCGGCCTCCGTCAACATAAGGGCCCGTTGCAAATGACCATCGAGCAAAGGTAGAGAGCGACGTACATTAAGTCCAACAAATGGTCAACAATGATAGGCAGGCTAACGCCATTCCTCTTTTACGACCCGCAACAACTCTTCGGACGGTTGGTGTGACATCTTTCCAGGAAGGCATCGGCATAGTGACCGGTGGAGAAGGAGTAGTATTGCCAAAACAGAGACCAGGAAGTGAGTGGCATGAGGAGCGGCATACAACTATCCTGGATAAGATTCTGTATTCCAATTAGTTAAGTCTGTCGTCTTTAATACCATTGAAAGGTGATCGGACGAACCAAACAGACTGCAAATTCGTCAACACACTCGTCGACGATCGAATCCAGGCCAGTAGCACAGTGTCACTAAATACACAACATGCACATCCACAATGGTGCAGCAGCAGCTCGATAGGTGCTACACAAGCCTGCAATGTAGACATGCACAATTGATGAACCGTAATTTACCATATTCTCACTAATAATCCAAAGTGGCAAACATCCTCAATATTCCAATTATATTGCTCCAGAAAGGCGGCGATGAGATGGACCGAAATTCACAACATATACCTAGATTTAGTAGGAAAAAAAATGAAAATCAGAAGTGCGCAATGAAAGGTAAACACATTCAACAATCGTGAAACCTCCATAAGGGGGTCAAAGGCGGAAGGAATGAAAATAGAGGAGGGGGAGGGAGAGAGAGAGAGAGCGAAGGATGTGGAAAATAGCGTAGTTCAAACGTAGATGGCTAGCCCTTCAAAAACAGACCGAGATCAACGTCATACCCGTGAATTAATAATTAGATAGAGTTAGCGAGGTGTAACAAGTCACAAAAACGATAACTAAGCAAACTGAGGTTCAACCCAGTACCCTTTTCTACACTACCTCTCTACTCGCTTTTCCCTTCAACTCATCACAGCTATTTTCATTTCACATTACATCGGTGTTTCTGCCATACCAACCTCTACTACATTATCGACTTCCCTCCTCACGTCCCTAGCCAAAAGTCAATGAACGAACTTCCCTCCACAAAATGAATGACCGTACTTGGGAATGCACATGCGTGAAAAGGCAAAAAAAAGCCACAGACTTGATGAGGTACACTAGAAGGGGGAGAGGAAAGGGGGCAAAACATTGAGAGCCAGCGAACAAAATGAAAACCCGTCACGTCACTCACTAAGGCAGAAGTTCAGCCAACAACAAACAGGTTTGTCAAAACGAGTTCACTCTGCCGTTTAGAGAGGCACAACAGTAATAGTCAAATGAGAGTTGATGACCATCATGAAGAGCACACGATTATATATATATATATATATATATAAACACTTTG
The DNA here is from genome assembly GCA_013389805.1 of Trigoniulus corallinus. Classification (NCBI taxonomy): domain Eukaryota; kingdom Metazoa; phylum Arthropoda; class Diplopoda; order Spirobolida; family Trigoniulidae; genus Trigoniulus; species Trigoniulus corallinus. The sequence continues at coordinate 22,480,251 of JAAFCE010005724.1, read as the reverse complement.
CGCCTTACGAGACTTTAATTTCTATTTCAAATTCCAAGGCTAAATTAACTGCCACTCATTGAACGATTGTAAGGGTAGGAAACATGGGCAATGCAAAGGCTGCATTGAAATATAAGTTGCACCCCCCTCTTTCTTTCTCTCTCTCTGTAAAGAAATACAGTCAGCACATTAAGAATGACGACTGATCGTTCAGACCCCGGATCGTCCGAGACGAGTTCATACGTCATTGTTAGCCTTGCTTGTTCAATAACACTACTACTACTTCTACTTACATCGGGATTATTTTCAAATGACTCATCTACAGCCCCGTAGTAGCAGTTCAGTTATCATTAGCATGATTTCTAGAGCAGGTGGTATAGTGCTGATGGTGGCGGTGGTGTCGGTAATTCAATATTCAGTTCAATCTTATCATGCAGCAGCACCAGCAGGGAGTAATAGTCCACGTACCATTTTCCCCACACAAAAAGTTACGTTCTTGAACAGCTCTAAGTTAAATACAAAAAGTCGATATTATAAACAACAATGTATTTAAATATAAAAAAAACACGTCAATTAAAACTAAATGATCGATTCATAACCAATCCTCCTCATCTGCTGCAAGTCCCTTTCCCTATAAGAAATGAACTTTGGCCAGTCTGCAGCTTTCTTCACAGCAGCATTGTTACCATTCTTCCTTATTAAGTTCTCCTTTATCTTATCAGGATTATAGTTTCAATGAACATCTGACAGAGAATAAACAGCACCTAAACGCCAGTCCAAGTGTACATTTACTTGCGTTAGTTATGAACTGAGTACAATTTCTACAATCACTAACCCTTCCATGTATTTCTGTCTGTGGTAAACCAAGACGCTAGCCCGGTGGAAATTACATATGGACATTCAAATTACAATCTTCCACGACGACCACATCATAAAATATTTTAACAAAAGACTGATTTGACTCAAAATATTTTTACCCACTTTTCAAAATTCTACTATCATTATTTAGCCAAGTCTTTTTTTTTTTTTGGCTCCACAACGCAATCACTCAAGTGATACTCGTTCTGTAAGAATTATAAAGGGAAGTCAATTTTGCACTTCATCCTATCCTACCCGGGTCTCCCTATCGTTCTCTTCTTCCATTCGGAAAAGAGAAGGCGGCCGCTCCACAAGAATGTTACCCGTAGGCTATGACGTAACACGCAAGGTGCGGAGAAAACAGGTTTTTGAAATCAAAGCGAACAAGACAAAAACAAAACAAATATAAATTATCTTTTTTAGACGAAAAACAAAAACGGTTTCGAACTGCATTCGGCAGTATTTTGTAAGTGTTCCACATACTAATAATATACGTATCACAATGACCTAGAACGCAACACTAAACACTGCGCGCAATGATGCACTTCATACCACTATCAACACCCACACACCTAACTCCTCTTCAAATTTGTGGTTTTTCTTTCAAAAACAACAACACGAATTCTCAATTGAAGCTAATTTACTTTTTAGTCATTGGCAGAAGTTAAGTCACTAACAGCAAAGCAACTTAAGCTATTTTTCCGCCTACGGCAGGGTCGGATACCCATCTTGTCCCCTCTGCATAGACACAAGGGGGATACATATACAGTAAAACCTCTCTATGGGTACACCACTTATATTGGTACAAATTCTTCAGGCGCCGATTTTTCATCCATAGGCTATTACTACCCCTCTTATGGGTACACTTTGGCTGGGTCCCCCGGGTGTCCAATTAGAGAGGTTTTACTGTAGTACAGTGTTTCTTTTCTTGTGCAGTAGGTTGCCGACCAAAGCTACAACCCCTATTCTTCTTGATCGTCGGTCTACTGTTTGTTGGGGAACTCCACCTTCACCAGACGCCAACAGGGAGTGAGGGGAGGGGCGAGCGTCTATAACCGAAAATTTTACGTCATCTACTCATTGCATAGTAATCCCGCCTCGGTGGGGCAATGGATAACGTGCTCGGTGGTTCTAAGTTCGATACTACACCGAGGAGGGTTGGCTTCCTCCGGGCGAGAGATGATGGGTGATAATGCCCTCTGTGTGGTGTACGATTGCATTGGCACATTAAAGAACCCTCTCTACTATGCAACGAGTAGACGGTGCAAACTTTCCAGGTGTAGAAGCTCGACCAACCCCCTCCAGGCGTCTGGTGGAGGTGGATGGCCCCAAACAACAGCAGCAAGCAACTTCTAGCCCTTTTCCCGCCTATGACAGGTCGTCGGTCTACTGGTCGTTGGGGGCATTCCACCGATGTCAGGGGCGAGCTCCTACACCTGGAAATGTTGCCTCATCAACCCGTTGCATAGTAGAGAGAGAGGGTTCTTTTACGTGCAAATGACCGTACACCTCACGGGAACTCGGTTTTACTTCTCATCCAATAGAAGGCGCACTCGGGGCCTTTCTCTCATCCGAAAAAAAAGCAAAAAAAAAAGCCAATCCACCTTGGTCCAATATCGAACCTGCTTTACTCTTTATCCGACTACAGCCCCTGTTCATGATCGAACCCGAAACTACTAACGCAGTAGCCCAGCACGCTATCTCTGGATCACCGAGGCAAACAAGGAGTCAACATCCACAAAACATTTTCAACTAAATTAAAGGTGAGGCCAAAGGTCAAATGTGCCATTTGCAATGCAAATGAACCAAGAATTGCAACCAAATGCAACAACATACAATCGCATCATCTATAAAGAGGGAAGGGTAAAAAAAAAATTGTAAAGAAATGGGGGGGGGGGGGAGAGAAGAGGTAGTAAAGGAGTAAAAACCTAAGAACTGGTAAATTAAATTCTGTCACACAGGATACAAAACCCCTTTAACCAATGAAACAATGCCAACGTTCACAATACACAAGGGAGAGGGGGAAGAGTAAAGTTGAACCTACAGGTGAATTTGACCTACAAAATAAATTTCCTATCCACGTGACATCATATAAAGAAAATCGAGGGAGGGAAGTGGTGAGGAGGAGGAGAAGGAGAAAGCAACTTCTAACCTTTTCTCCGCCAATGGCAGGGCCAGGTACCCATTTGTCCTTCTGAATGGACACAAGGGTGATATACAGTAAAAACCCCGCTATAACGAATTTGTAGGGGATTGCAATCCCATTCGTTGTAGCCAGGAATTCGTTACAACCAGGAAAGCTGTTTTAACCCTAGATAGCTAACCAGTAGTCTGTGATATTACCCCAAATATCAAGAAATTGTGGTTTTGGTAGTTCTGCAAAACATTAGGTTTCTAATCTTTGTGTACCTTCGTGTGTATCCCAATGAAACATTTCTGCATGTTTTTCTTACTACTGTATTTTAATGCCCGTTTATTTAGTTTTCTTGCAGTTGGTATTCTCCCAGACTACTGATTTGCTGTAATGATTGCCCTTAAGTATTGAAGGGCAGTCAATTCTTGAGGAGTGCAGGTTATTAGGTGTTGGAAACAGAGGAATTTATGCAGGAAGTAGATGGGCAAGTAGACCGGGATTTCAAACACAGCTGAAGGGACAAGTTCGCCAGGGGGGAAGCCATTTTAGGTGAGGCTAGATTAGAAGGTACACTCCAGGGCTGGCAGACATAGTGGTGGAATAATGCAATAAAAGGCTGCATTCCATAGGTGGATGGAGATAGGGGACCATGATTCTAAAATATGCTACTGGTCATACACCAAAAGTATGAGGTCCTCTATGATAGAGACAAAGGATGGGATTAAGAAAGAATGTAGACTGGCCAAGACCAGCGATAGGGCGATAAAGATTTACCCTGAGCCATAACAGCGAAGGGCAGAAAAGGTAGAGTCCTGTTTCATCCTTCTGAGGTAAAGGAGTGGGGAGAGTATTTCTCCAGTCTATCTAATTCCTGAAGAGGGAGAGGATACGGTAATGGTGGGGTGAATGGGGGGACATGGGGGAGATAGGCCGGTGTGTAGGGCTAGAACCTGCATACCCGACCCTGCCACAGGCGGGAAAAGAGTATGGTGGCGATGATGGTGATGAGAAAATGAACGTTTCTAATGTCATCAGCCTGTCAGTGGTGTTCAATTCAATACGTGGTGACCATTGAGTAGAAGTTTGTGTTAAATCCATAAATAAAAATTATTTATAAGGTCCATCATTCGTTATATTCAATCAAATTACCCAAACTTTTATAACTTTTCATCGTTATTACCAGGAAATTCGTTATATCCAATTCATTATATCCAAACTTTTTACAATACAAATTCCTATCCTTTTGCCAGGACCTTGGAAACCATTCGTAACATCCAGGAATTCGTTACATCCGAGATCGTTATAGCGGGGTTTTACTGTACAGTATATTGGACAATGTTTTTCCACAGCCGGATGCCGACCAAAGCTGCAACCTCTATGCCTATTTATCGTCAATCTACAGTTCGTTGGGGCACTCCACCTCCACCAGCCGCAAGGAGGGGTAGGGCGAGCTCCTGCACCTAGAAATTTTACCGCATCTACCCATTGCATAGTAGAGAGGGTTCTTTTACGCGTGCAAATGCCATTGTACACTACACGGGACCTCGGTTTTGCTTCTCATCTGACAGATGGCGCACTCGGGGCTTCTCTCTCTCCCGAAAGAAACCAACCCACCTCGATCCAGTCCCGAACCTGGAACCACTGGCGCAGTAAATTGTGCATGCTACCTATTGTGCCACCGAGGTAGGCCACTTTTAAATTCTGCCAACATTTCAATTTTAATTCCAACTACAATGAGTCACAGTTGCATTAGTATTCTAGTGAACACTTTAACTAGTACTCGCCATGTTGGAAAGGATCAACTGGGAATGTCAGGAAAAAAAAGGGGTAAAATGAGGCAACAAAGATAATCGAAGAAGGGAGAGACCTCGCTAAAGGACCTTACAGTTACAATGGCTGACTGTCTTCGACCCAAAGCTCCATCAGTCGCCTCACCACAAATGTAGGAAGGATACAGTACCTTTTATATGCTATCCCGGAACTTAAGCACAGGGACTCAAACCCCCAGGATCCCATGAGTGATATTCACCACTATAGTGTCACGTTCCTTGGACTAGTCATTGTCCCGGCTTGGTAGTGCAGGGGTAACGTGCTCGCCTACTATGTCTGTAATCCCTGGTTCGATACTGGTTCGAGGTGGGGTGGCGTCCTTCAGGTGACAGAGGTCCCGACTGCGCCGACAAGTAAAGCCGGGGCCCTGTGTGGTATGTACCAGTAAATTGACAAAAATTTTCAAATGTAGGAGGCTCGACCCTACCGTTGGCAAAAGTGCCACAATGGAGAAAAATTAGACCTACGATAACTTAACAGGGGTTGCAGCATGAGGTCGGCAGCAGGCCGCAGAAAAATTTCACCGCTCAACAGATACCTCATGTGTCCCAATGGGACAAAAATGGGTACCTGGCCCTTTCATAAATGAAGGATGGAAGACCTTGTTTATTTAAAAAAAAAAAAAGCTTAGGCCAATCTACCCCTTTCTTTGCAATGTAGCAAGGGTTGTTCATTTCTCTTTCACCAAATTGGAGGTGAAGGGAGGGGAAGGTGTTGCTATTAATGGTTTCTCTACAAACCCGAAAGCAGTCGCTTTGAACAGGTATGGCCGGAAGTAAATATGGTGTTGTCATGCGGTCAGTGGACGTCAATAATTTACTGAATTGTAAAGCGCACGAAAAATGTGTAGAACCACAAAGGTCCAGAGCAAGTAGGGACTTGCCCTTCCCCCACCACCGGACAGCCTGTAGAATTGATAAGTCAAAACTAATTTAAAAAACCAATAAAACAAACTTGGTTGACCATAGCTATAAAAATGTGGAGAAAGAAAACCATTTCCTCAAGACACTCAACTCTCCCTGGTAAATGGCAGACACCAACAGTCGTGACCCTCCCTTCGCACAAAAAAGAAATTCCAGCAAGTAAAAAAAAATTTGGGGGCAGGTAACATTTCTTGTAGTCAATAGTAGTACACAGTCTCATCAATTTAAAATTATTTCATCTGAGTTTGTGCGTGCGTGGTGTGTATGAATCTCTGCTGTCACAGCTCCACCCAACAACAATCGATTTCAAATTACCATCTGAATCCATAATCATGGATCCATCTATCCGTCCCTCTTAGAAACACCAGACCACAACACTCAAACAGTTTGCCCTTTTGTCGGTAAATACACTGCTCGTCATTTGCTCTCATCCTCCTATAAACTACCTCATGTTGCTTCAAAAAAAGACAAGTAACTCCTAACCCTTTTCCCGCCTATGGCAGGGCCGGGTACCCAACTTCTCACTCTGGATGGGACAATGATTTGCACAGTGATTCTCCGCAGCTGGCTGCCGACCAAAGCTGGATCGTCGGTCTTATTTCTCATACGAAAGAAAGTGCACTCGAGGCATCTCTCTCGCCCGAAAGAAACCGACCCACCTCGGTCCAGTATCGAACCTAGAACCATTATTGCGCCACCGAGGGGAGTATTACTGTTGCTTCAAAAGAAGACCATAAAACTTCGAAGGTCATAATGGGCCGTAGTCTGCTTGCGTCCCACGACTGAACTCTTTCTGCAACTCAGGAAATTCACCAATATCCCACAAAACATGTTTGGGTTTGGTTCCTGAACGAAGAGGAGGGTGACGACTTGGTCCTTTGAATGGAAACTTCCCCCCCCCCCTCCACCTCTTGTTCGATCAGAAAGACCTTCACTTTCCTTCGGACAACAGCAGTGAGCACCTCACCCTGGCTAGACAATACATAACGACAGTCCACAAACCTGGTCAAACCACTCTGAGGGTCTCAGAGACACACCACCCAAATCACCTCTTTACAACTGCGACGGGTGACCATTTCGACAGCACACTGACCAAAACTCTCTTTTCTAGACACCGTAAACATCAACCAACTTGAAGGTCTCCTCTTCTTCCTTGTTCACCGCCATTCTTTCTTTATCTCTAAAGCGGACACCGTGCAAGAGGAGGGGGAAGTAAGGCTGAGGAAGGAAGAAAGTAGCGCCAAGGCTCTAAGACGAAGCCGGCTTCCCAATCTCCCTTACACTCCTCTCTCTGTCTTTTCCACCACCTCACAGGTATTCTTTAAAACACACAAAAAAAGGGAAAATCAGAAAAGTAGGAACAGGTAACGGAGGAGAGGGGGGGGGGGTGCCATAGCTACTGACACAGCAAAGCGAGAAAACGATGAAACTGGTCAAACAACTTCTTAAAGGAAAAACCCGTTTGTTTTATTTGTCAGTAAAACGTGCAACCGAAAACAAATTAGAGAAGAAGGATTGGTAAGGCGAAGCTGCGTTTGGGGAGGGCCAGAGGGGAGACAAGAAAACTCAACATCGGGGTTGTTCACCTATCGTCCACCATAAATCGATCACCATCATCAGGTCCGTCGTGGCAAGACCCACGGTCACACAACGACCTTATCGAATTGACAGTTTGGAAAGAATTGAGCACGTGCTTGATGATCACACACACAGTAGAAGTCAGAGTCAGGCCAGACAGAGAGGGTCAGTCCCATTTAATTGTTGGTGTTTTAGGGCCCTTCAACTGCAGCGGTCGTTAGACCCCCGTCCACTGCGTAGTTCTAATGCAGAGACTGCACAGACACTACACCAATGCGACGATTTTTTTTTTAGGTATTAGCGGTACCCAGTTTTCCCAAGCGGCCACCCATGTTAGTACTAGCTGGGGTTGCGTTGCTTAACTTCAGTGATCAGACGAGAACTGGTGTGCCCGACGCAATACAGCCACTCCAGGGTCAGTTCCATAATAACCACCGCCACCAACTACCACTTTTAGTACATACCCCTTGCTTAGTGAACATATCACCCAGGAACGGGACTTAACATCTGAATAAACGCCTTATTACTACTTCATATCATGGAAAGGGTGAAGCAATGTGCACCACATGAGGGGAGGAGGACGAGTGGTTAAGACATCTTTCCTTCCGCCATCTTGAATATGCTGCGTGTTGTAACATTAGTAACAGGTTCTTCCTATAAGAAAAGCTTTGGTCAGTCTGACAGAGAGCCGACGATGGACTTTCCTTCCTACCCTCCAAGTTACCGATTACCCGTTTGGACTCCTCTTAATGGCGGCGGTGTGGTTGCTTAGCAACACCAATCAACAATCAAACCATTGCAACCGTAACAACAGCTCCAGTAAAACATGAATGAAAATAAAACCGCTAATGGTGGGTGCTCCACAATGGGGGACAACTCCGACAGCAGATTAAACAAAGGTAAAAGACCGGGCGGCTGTGGGGGGGAGGGAGGAGAGGAAGGGGTCCACCGGGAGAAGATCGACGACGTCGACAGTTTAAATAAATGAGTGAAAAGATGTAAAAAAATGACTGTCTTTGAGGTCTTAGTCTTAGAATTGCCTCGGTGGCGCAATAGATAGCGTGTTCGATATACTGCGCCAGTGGTTGCAGGTTCGAACCTGGATCGAGGTGGGTTTGCCTTCTTTCGGGCGAGAAAGGCTCTGAGTGCGCCTTCCTTCGGATGTGAAGCAAAACCGAGGTCCCGTGAGGTGTGCGATGGCATTGGCACGTCAAAGAATCCTCTCTACTATGCACCGGGTAGATGAGGCAACACTTCCAGATGTAGGAGTTTGCCCCACTCCCTCCCGGCGTCTGGTGAAGGTGGAATGCCCCAACAAACAGTAGACCGACGATAAATAAGCGTAGGAGTTGCAGCTTTGGTCGGTAGCCGGCTGCGAAAAAAAAACACCGCCCAATACATATTGCCCTTGTCCATTCAGAGGGACAAGATGGGTACCCGACACTGCCGTAGGCTGCAAAAAGGGTTAGAAGATGCTTTGCTTTTTTTGTCTTTGGGGTCTTAATAGCGAAGCCATTAGCGTAGTGAATGGCAGCGGCTTGAGCAACAGTGGATCATTTCTTAAGATGTCTTCTTCCTGTGCAAGAATTGTCTTTGTTTGTCTCGTAGTTGCTTAGCAGCGAGGTCGACAACTGCCTAGACCAACATGGTCACACAAGGGCGGAGCAGGATTTTAAAGAGATAAATAAGGAGGGACGGAAGAAAGTGGTACCCGTCCCAGTCATAGAAGGTTTAAGAAACTTAAAAGGAGGGTGAGAGAGAGAGTGAGAGAAAAGTCAGACCAGTTAAGGTGGCTTGAACACACACTCCACCCGTCCAGTTTCTCGGACAGTAGCAAAGATAATGTGTACAATACTACTATTACTACCACCACCACATGTAATTTTTTTTTGTCCAGTTCCCCTCTTAGGGCTGTTGCACGACCGGAAAAACCGTTTCTACAACAAAGCATCACACCAAAGAGAGAAAGTCCATTTAAAATAAAAATAGTTCATCACTTCTCAAATGTCAACGACATTGGCAACGAGAGAGCTTAACCGCCAAGGAGGACGAGGGAGTTACACAAGGGATCACCAATGAAAGAGGAGTACCAGAAGACTGAGTCCACCAATATGTGTTGGTAGAGGAGGAGGAGGGGAAGGGACAGCAAGTTTGGAAGGCGGCCAAAGGAAGGGGTTACAACGCCAGTAAATATCCTACAATGTCGCAATCTTTTCTATTTCTCAAGGATAGAGGGAGAGAAAGGTAGTATGAGGAAGGGTGGAAGTCTGGTGAAGGAGGGGGTTCACCAGTTTTACATCCGCCTATCAACTGCAGTTAAGGTGAAAGATTAGTCCCTTAACTTGGATCCTTGACTGTTCCGCCCAGGTTTCAAACCTGGCAGTTGTAGAATATCGTAGAAGGTGGGGAAGGCCAGCAAGAACACCTGGGAATTTTACCGATCTATACTCACTCCATCCCGTGTGGCAAGAGGTAGTAGTGACTCCACACCAAAGGCAAAGATGGAGATTCCACTTGGAAAAAAAAAGCAACCCGCTTCAAAGTCGAACCGCTACTACTGAGGCACCAAGGCAGGCGGGAGTGGATGACCGCTTGAGAACACTGAGTACTGCTAATACCCAAAATCGTCATAACAGTCTAGTGTCTGTGCAGACACTGCATTACAACTATGCAACGGTCGGGGATCTAATGACCATCGTGGTTGAAGGGCCCTAAAACACCCAACGAAACAAAAAGAAAACCAAAGCAGGCTGTTGTTAAATCGGCAAACACGTCCTCAAACCTCATGTCAACGCCTTAACAGTTACCTGGCATGCGCATTATCACACAATAGGGTTTAAACATAATCACTATACAGATCACATGTATAAGCCGCTTGACGCAGCCTGGGAACGAACTACTTCCCAGACAACAGAATTAGCAACTGCAAGAATGAATGTGACATTGGTGTCCATCAGATTGACTTCAACCCATCTTCAGCTGATGCCACTTGTTTAACTAAGGAGATGTAATAATCCAAAAAAAAGTCCCCGTGCCTTTCATCTCGGCCTAACCTGCCTCAGATACAAAGAGACCTGAGCACAAGGCAGCTTTCAACGGCAACAGTCAACAGCATCCACTCTGATAACGGCTATCGATCCTCACTCTTTAATGTAACCCCGTCACTTGTGTCCTTTCTAATCATCTTCTCTCTCATTGGCATTGGTCCTCTGCGCAACGATGTTGACAGACGGCAGTTACCGTCTTTACCACTGCAGTTGCACTCAAAAGGCAACTCAACGCTTTTCCCACCTATGGCAGGGTCGGGCGCCCATCGTATCCCTCTAAATCAGTGGTCTTCAAACTTTGTCGATTCACAGAACTCTCAGAACTATAAGGATTTTTTGGGTAATCCCCAACCCGCCCTTAGAAAAATATATCTCGCCGCTGCGAACGCATCAGTAGCCCACCCATGAAGTTTCTGATTAATTTTCAAATACTGTGGTCTTTTTTTTTTCATTTTTATTTTCACTCTCGGAACCCACACAGTTTGAAGACCACTGCTCTACATAGACAAAAAGGTGATATATTGGACGGTATTTTTCTGCAGCCGGCTGCCGACCAAAGTTGCAACCCCCACGCTTATTTGTGGTGGGGTCTACCTTTCGTTGGGGCACTCTACCTCCACTAGACGCTAGGAGGGAGTGGGGGAGGGCTCCTATACCTTCACCTACCCGTTGCATTGTACAGAGGGTTCTTTAACGTGCAACGCCATCGTACACCACACGGGACTTCGGTTTTATTTCTCATCCGAAAGACGGAGCACTCGGGGCCACTTTCTCGCCCGAAAGAAGTCAACCCATATCGGTCCAGTATCGAACCCAGAACTAGTAACGCAGTTAGCGAGCATGCAACCGACTGCGCCACCAAGGCGAGTCTGCTGATGTAGCTACCTACAACAATCGTTTTTATAACTGGGCGTCGGCGACGCCCTTGAACAAAGCACAAAGTGATGGTGAAAATCCTATTGGCTCTGCTCCACTTCCCGAATACTAACTAGAAAACATGCCATGGCTCAGTCCAGGGGTGGGGAACCTTCTCATTTCTGAAGGCCGCATTCATTTATCTGAGTGTAGTATGAAAGGGCTAGTACAGCAGGCAAAAGGCCGTAGATTGCTCAGTGGATGCCGATGACAGGCGGGTTGCAGTCATAGAATGGATTTCTCATCAATTTCACAGAGAAAGAAGATGACGATCTCCTCCTCACATTTGGCAATTCCGGCGACTCTAGGCATAGATATCCGACCGGACAACACCTACCGACGCGATGGTGACAACATGCTGCATTTGCCTCTCCTAAACGTCAATGTCTCCCTCACACAGATGGAGAGATTTTCATTTTCCGTCCTAACCAGGAATCCGAAATATCAAAATGCGCATGCCCTAACCTTGATGTGGCTTTGATGGTAGTGTGCTTGGCCGAGTCCGCATGAGCGGTTGTATTGCGCTGGATACACCAGCTCTCTTCTGATCACTGAAGTTAAACAACGCAATCCCATCCAGTACTAGCATGGGTGACGGCTTGGGAACACTGGGCACTGCAAATACACAAAAATCATCCTAACAGTGTAGAGTCCGTGCAGACTCTGCATTAGAACTACGCAGTGGACGGGGCTCTCTCTAATGATCGTTGTAGTTGAAGAGCCTTAAAACACCAAAGAAACAAACCGAGTCCGTGGACGCAGGTTCACTCATGGTCGTCGAGATCAGTGCTTTTTTCTTACCAGGCGAGGGAGGGATAGGTGTGAGTGTTTGGCCAATTTGCTTTTTTCCCCCTGTGTGGTGTGAGGAGCTGTGGCGTCTGTAAATAACCTTCGGCGATAGAAAAGCTGACGTTAAATAACCAACCTAAAATAAAATGTGTTTATAAACGAGTACAGTAGCCGTGATCGGTGGTCTCTCAATCCAGTAATGAAAGCAGCTCTAAGTCTATGGTACTCTAACCTTATTCTTCTCATCTTTATCCCTCCTCCTCCTCTTTCCTCCACAACTCTTCGCCCTACATTTGACCCCAACTCTATTTCCTCTCCCTCTCTTACATTCTTCCTTCATTCCTCCACCCTCGTGGTACACTACACCAAAATAACCACTACCACCCATCACCTGCCTGCTAACTCATCATCCACCCAGAAAATTACAATACACTACACCGCATACACAATCTCTCGTCGACCCCAATGACCCTCACCTCACCCCTCTCCTCTCGTTCAGCAACAATCTCGTCATCCAACTTGCTTTCTTCTTTCTACCCCAACCCACGTATAACTATTATACTACTCTCTCTCTCCTTCTTCCACTTTAAAAAAAATACGTCTGTGTAGTATATTTATACCACAGTATTAATCAAATGTCAGAAGGACATGACAAACGGAGGAAAAGAAAAACGGATGAAAAAAAATAGTGGGGGAAAAAGGAGAAAAATTTGGGAGAGTGGGGAAAGGAAGGGACGCACCTTCCACCAAAAAACATTCACAGTTGGTCTTCACTCAGTCATTCAATACGGAAGTGCAGAAAGAGTATAATAGGATGAGAACCTCAAAGTGCAAAAAAAAGAGAGACTGTGCAATGGACAACTGCAATAGTGCCAGCTAAAACAGCACCAAGAAATATTATATGCGACAACAGCTGGGGGGTTTTGTGTAGCCAACGGTTCCTCGATTAAAATCAACATTAATTTCACAGTTGTGCAAATCAGTAGTTGTTGTTGGTTAGTTGGCTGGTAAAAGATATCTGTACATTTAACAGCTAAAACTGTTCACTGTTGTTCAGAAAGGGGCAACATCTTCCCTTGTTATTAAGGTCAGAAATTTCCAACTATTACTGCCCCGCTAATGGACTACAGGTGTGCCAAAGGAAAATTGTCAACCATCCGCCCTCAAATATCATCATGGTACGTCAGGCAAGTACAATTTCCCTGCTGATTTATTTTCCTACAAAACTAGCACAACGATTAAAAATCATAATCAATAAATCATAAACATGAATGTAATTATAGTTTTCCAAAAATAAAATATAACTTCCTTGTCAGTTACGTTTGAGAGAAGGAAAAAAGGAGGGATTGACTGTCAACTAACAAACCACATTTCATTAATTAACTGCTGGACATTTCAAACAGTAACACCACAACTAGGAATGGTAATGGGGCAAGTAAAGGCGCGTTCACACTATTCAACTATCGTTGAACAATAGCTGTTAAAAAACTACCGAATGTGGAAACCAAGTTGATGATAAGTCGTTCACACATTTCAACTAGTTGAAATCAACTCATGACTCCACATTGGTGACACTAGTTGAACAACAAAAGTTAAACCCCTTTCAACTTTGGTTGCTTCAACTAGCTAATTGTTCACATGATTCAATGTGTCCTCAATTGACCCTAAACTGGCAGTTGGTCAACAGTAGTTGAATTATGTGAACGCGCATTAAGGCAACCACCAAGAGCCATCAAGATTAGCAAAAGCAGCTCCTAACCTCCCCCCTCACCTGTGGCAAGGTCGGGTACCCATCTTGTCCCTCGGAATGGACACAAGGGTGATTATGGGGCAGCGTTTTTTTCCGCAGCCGGTAGCAGACCAAAGCTGCAACCCTTATTCTTATTTATCGTCGGATTTTTTGTTGTTTTATTGGTGTTTTTTTAGGGCACTTCAACTACAAGGTCATTAGACCCCCGTCCACAGTGTAATTCTAATGCAGACTGCACAGACACTACACGAATGCGCTACTTAACTTCAGTGATCAGACGACAGCTGGTCGGGGGCGGCTGTACTGCGTTGGATACACCAGTTCTCGTCTGAATACTGAAGCTAAGCAAAGCAACCCCAGCTAGAACTAACATGGGTAACCGCTTGAGAAAACTGGTACCACTAATACTCAAAAGTTCGTCGCATTAGCGTAGCGTCTGTGCAGTTCCTGCATTAGAACTACGCAGTGGACGGGGCTCGAATGACCTTATAATTGAAGAGACCATTAAACACCAACAAAACAAACAAACGAGAACTGTGTCCAACGCAATTAGTCGCTCATTTATCGTCGATCTACTATTCGTTGGGGCACTTCACCTCCACTAGACGCCAGGAGGAAGCTCCCACACCAGGAAATTTAGCCTCATCTACCTGTTGCATAGTAGAGAAGGTTCTTTTACGTGCAGATGCCATCGTACACCACATGGGATCTCGGTTTTACTTCTCATCCGAAAGAAGGTGCACTCGGGGCATCTCTCTCGCTCGTCCGAAAGAAGCCAACCCATCTCCGTCTAGTATCAAACCTAGAACCACTGACGGGGTTACTGAGCATGCTACCCTGGTATAACAAAATAAACTTTGCAGAGTAGTTATTAGGAAAGAATACGATAACTTTCGTGCGGATCGTTCTCTTGCCTGGTCTGGGAAGATGCGACACAACACAACCAGTTCACGATAAGAACTTGAAACGCCCGTGAGTAATTTTGTGTGTGTGTGTGTGTGTGTGTGGCCCAAGTACCTACCCATCAAAAAAGGATGTTCTTATGACAGCATTTTTTGACCTTCTTCTTTTCTCCTCTGTGGACAACTATAAGAGGAAAAAAAACCTGTTTTTGCAAAGCATTTAGTTTCACCTTCTTTACTGTCAGCAATCCTTAGTGGCCTCTTGCCTTCGCACTTGACGAGGAACTATTTCTCCCCCTTACCTATATATCAAAGCCTTCTCCCCTTCACACAAAAAAAACGGAAAAGGAAGAAAGAGGTGGTAGAACAGCCTTCCTATCCTTCCAACCCATCTAGTACTAGAAAAAAAATATCTGACACCATAAGCCGATTTATTACGGAACATCTGAAAATACATTTATCGAGTATTACCACATTTGCTCACTACGGGGCGCCACCTTCATTGCACAGACAACGTGGAAAGTCTAAAAACCACGCGAAGTACCGGAAATGTTACTCAGTTTAAATAAAGTGAATAAGAAAATATTTCACCGTAAATACAATGTTCACAATTATTGCTACTAACGATTAATCAACGCATTAAAAGTATACAATTTTTTTATCAAAACTGTGGACACAACTTCATGGCGAAGCCCCGTTGAGCGTGGGGAGCAAGCTCACACAAGAGAGCGCTCTAGAGCAACTAGGAGCGATCTCCAACAAGACGAGTTCACTTTAGCAGTCCACTATTAAAAAAAGGGGGAGATAGGAAGAGGAGGAGCAAGATGATTGAATTTGTTACGCAATAGAAGCTAACGCTTGGGTGACGAAGCCTTCGGGACCGCCTGCGACGACCTGAGGTGGCTCCGAGGGTAGAAGAAAAGGCGGGGAGGTGAATGATTGAAAAGTGTGCTAGCTGTCGAAATGATGAGAGTTATCCGTACAAAAAAAAACGCTACATTCGAGATGATGATGAAGAACAATCTGCCACCAACCTCTCCCTATCCCGTCCCCGCACACCAATGCCAAGGTGAAATTCACTGACAAACAACTAATGTTGCATAATGGACCAAAAGTTTATCCTACCTTAGGGCTCGACTAAAGACAAACAGAGGTGGACCTCAGCCAAGCTTGATACGAACGGAGGCTGATGAAAACTTTGATCTGGAGAGTCAACAAAACAACAACCAACCCCTTCCCCATCTGCCATCAATGTACTTATATTGAAGATACCCTGTCATCGAATTTGTTCATCGGCCCGCCAGATAATTTCTAACTTGGGCTCCTAGGGGCTTCGGGTGGTACCAAAAGGTGGGAACAACAACTCCCTGTATCAACCTCTTTAGACAGAGACACCCCACCTTTAGAATTCAAAGCGGACCCACGACCTCACTGACATTCGGCCCACCAGTGGAAACCCGGTACCCCAGTGCTGTCAGTACAATCTTAAGTAAGGCGAGCGGAAGAAAGAGCGACAAGTTGTAGCATGTGAACCAGACCACACTAGACTCTCACGTACCCCAAATAAGACAAGAAACCCCCACTTAAAAGAGCCTACTTACCATACAAAAGATTCACAAAAACCTCAAATGGACGGGAACAGGTCGTCGTCATACTTGCAAAAAAGAAACTCCTAGCCCTTTCCACGCATATGGCAGGGTCGGGTACCCATTTCGTCCCTCAGACGGGACACAAGGGTGATATATATTGGGCGGTGCTTTTCGGCAGCCGGTTGCCGACCAATGCTGCACCCCCTTATGCTTACGGTATTTATCGTCGGCTTAGTGTTCGATGGGGCGTTCCACAAACCCAGGGGATCTCTGACACCTGGAAATTTGGCCTCATCTACTCGTTGCATAGTAGAAGGCTCTTTGACGTGCAAATGTCATCGTAAACCATACGGGACCTCGGTTTTACTTCTCATCCGAAGGAAGACCCACTCAGGGCATCTCTTTCTCTCTCTCTCGCCCCAAAGAAGCAAACTCACCTCAGTGCAGTACCGAACCACTTACCGAGCACTCTACCCACTGCTCCTCCGAGGGAGGGAGAGGGGGGGGGGTCCAGTTACCATACTTACAAATATATCAAATTCTTTTTCTCTCCCTGTTACATTTATACTTCCCCCTTCTCGTCCTATTACTACATTTTCAAATGATGTCCACTGTCGTAATTAAACAACCACATTTGACCTTGTAACAGTTTTTAAGCAAGTAGTCAGCGCGGCAAACATTACTACTACTACCACCACCACCACAGAGTACAGTATACGTTTTTTTTTTTTTAAAAAAAAAAAAAAAAAAAATCTAACAACTATACCCTCAACTCTTCTTCCTTTGTCATCATCATTTTACCCTAAGCCTAGGTTTTGAGGTAGTATAATATCACACATCATTTCTCAAGCGGGGAAAAAGGCGCCCCGAAGGTTAAAACAAACCATGAGTCAATGACACGTACATTTCATGCAACAACCACTTTCAGGAGGGGGAGGTGACAAAACAAGACATGGAACCGTCGCTTTGAAATTAACAAATGCGAATTATTTTAATTAAAACGGACATCATTCAAATCTACATCCCAACCAGTTTGGTCAAGAGTTCAAATTAGAAGAACAAAAAAATGCACCAAACGATGGGGAAGGGTTGGAAGAGTTGGAGAGGAGGATAAACCTCTTTAATGCTAGACCAAACTTATTTGGTAGTGGTAAGGTGGATTACTGACTTATAAGTCCAATTAATGGGTAGAAAAAGAAGAACTGCCAAGTGAGCCTTTAACGACCTTTGAAATTTCTATTTTACTCAAACAGTTTTGTAATTGATCGCCCGACGACCGATCTAATCGCCGAAAACACATCCCACTTACATCAGGCAATCAATAATGATCTATCGTCTTTAAAATGATGTTTGTTGTCATCAACATACAATAACATATCTTCTTAAAACATCTTGGTCACAAAATCCAACCGTCAAACTTTTAATATTTAAATATATGTCCGGATACAATTCTGCTTCATTTCAACCAAAGGTAAAAAAAAAAAAAACACGTAAGAACAGAACTTTCAATTAAGGCGGGATTTGAAACCATGTTAAAGGGACACGAACTGAGTATATACTGTATGTAGGTGATAGTCGCGCCTTAAACCTCGTCCTGTAACCAAGCAACTAGAGAAGCGGCTTATTGCGTTGAACACACCAATTCTCGCTTCATCACTGAAG
>JAAFCE010005724.1:22376666-22462037 GCA_013389805.1 Trigoniulus corallinus | reverse complement strand
AGCGGCTTATTGCGTTGAACACACCAATTCTCGCTTCATCACTGAAGTTAAGCAAACGTAACCCCAGCTAGCAATGACATGGGTGGCCGTTGGAGAAAACTGGGTACCGCTAATACCCAAAAATCGTCACATCAGTGCAGTCTCTGCATTACAACTACGCAGTGGACGGGGGGCTCTAATGACCTTGTAGTTAAAGGGACCTAAAACACCAAAGAACCAAGCAACAAGCCGCCTATGGCAGGGTCGATACATACTTTGCATTTCTGAATTGACGCAGCGTCCATGTATATATGGACGGCGTTTATCCGCAGCCGGCTTTTCGACCAAATCTCCAACCCCTATGCTTATTTATCGTCGGTCTACCGTTCGTTGGGGCACTCCAACTCCTACAAACACCCCAGCAGAAATTTGATCTGTTGGTGTCTTAGGGCCCTTCAACAACAGAGGTTATTAGACTCCCATCCCCGTATTAGCGGTACCCAGTGTTCCTAAGCTAACCACCCATGTTAGTACTAACTGGGGTTGTGTTGCTTAACTTCGGCGATCAGACGAGAACTGGTGGGTCCAACGCAATACAGCCGTGGCTTTAATGACCTTGTAGTTTCAGGGCCCTAAACCACCAACAAAAAAAAGAAACAAACGGAATAAAACCACTCTGCCTGCAGGGAGTGGAGGGGGTGAGCTCCTACACCTGGAAATTTTGTCTCATCTACCCGATGCGTCTACCTCGACTTTACTGTTCATCCGAAGGAAGGCGCACTCGGAGCCTCTCTCTCGCCCAAATGAAGCCAACCCACCTCGATGCAGTATCGAACCTGGAACCATTGGCGCCGTAAATCGAGCACGCTACCTATTGCGCTACCGAGTCAGGTCTCGTCGTGTTACCGAGCACCATGAAAAAAAAAAACTTGTACCTAGTCAAATTGAGACACTTCGTGTACACTACCGTCATGATCTTAATTTCGGGTAATGTTGAAGATAGAGAAAACTGATAATACAGTATAATCAAACCAGCCCGAAACACAGTCAGAATGTGTCTCCAATAAGTAAGGCATGGAAGGTGGAAGGGACGGTCTTCTCCGATCTTGAGGATGGAGGTGAAAGGCGGACAGCACAGAACGACAAAGTCTAAAACTGTTAACCTAATACCACGAAATAAAATCTAATAAACTCACACGAGGACGGCCCAGAAACAGAATAATGGTCCAGCAGACTCCAGGCTGCAACTTTAAATCCTCAACTAGCCTGAAAGGTTAAAAACCTACACACTGACGCACGAATTGAGCAAAGCCGTCTACAGATGTTAATTTCTGACAATTCAAGAATCCCGGTGTTAAATAAAAGAGGACCAGTGTAAGGAAAATTAGGGAATAGAACCATCGATTTCAATGTGGTGCCTGATGATACAATTCTATAGTCCAATTGTCTCACGGCCACGTTGATAAATACATATCTAATTTCCTTTAAGGTCCGGCGATTCTCAATACAAAACCTTCGTGACTCAATGAATTGACCTTGATTGCGGTGGATAAAATCATCATTTTGAACGAAAGTACAGGAGACGTGAATCTCATCCAGGAATTGGATGGTCTACTGACATCACAATGCCATTTCACGAGGACCACAGCTGTATAATTTCGGACGTGGCGATTCTGAAGAGCGTCATTTTATCTAAATCAGATCCTAAATTACTCCAGTGATTTTTTTTTTTTCTAGTAAGACCTTTGGATAACAAAATATTCAATGGGAAAGAGAAGAGATACGACGATCGATGGTGATGCAAAACAAAACCTTCATCAACGCTGAGTACCTTTGATTTTTTACTTCAACACTCACTTATCCCGGAGTCACAAAATGATCCTTTAAATACTCAAAGTCCTTCTTCTACTCCTGTTGGACTATACATCTTGCACAAATGCGGCACATTTTCTTTACAACCTTCTCTACCCCCTTCTCCTCCTTTCTGTGTTTGAAAACAAAAAAAAAACTGCAGCAGAAACATCACATCGAAATTCGATTCATCAAATGGGTCGGACCTAGCCAAGGCCGCAACCCAACCCAAGATCATTCACCGACTGCCATAAAATGAAAGATCACAGAAATAAACAACGGAAAATATGGCATCTGTGTACTGGTTTCAAACGGCACGAGTGCAAATGTTGAAATGTTCATTTCAGTGATGTGGCAGTTGAAAAGAAGAGTGCCACCACCAACACAATGACGACAGTCTTCGTCTTACTGCTTTTCCCTTTCGACGATGAGTAGTGGGGTGTAGTGGTGGGGTGTCGACAGTGTCCTCAGAGCACAATTACATCATATCGAAAGATGAACTTAAGCCAATCTTCTTATATTATTATTTTTTTTCAGTGATCTCCTCTACACAATGCAGCCTTCAGCCATCATTTCTCACCCTAAAAAATTACTCAAATACATTCTTAGATTTGATAGGACACCAACCACCTATTGAAATAGTATCAAACGGTCTGATCCGAAATGAGGAGGAGAGGGTAAACACGACTGCCAAAAATCACACGCACAATTTCAACAGACTGGACTAAAATGCTAGACGATTTTTTGTCCACGTTGCAATGACGAAAAACTAGTCAAAACATGAGGTAAAACTATATAAGTAATTGAATTTGAAAAAGCCGGATGCGCAAAGCCCCGAGAGTAAAAGGAGAAGGCAGAAGCGGGGGTCAATATGGGAAGAAGAAGAATGAGATCTCTTATAATTTATCATTAGTTCTTTCTTTAAGCATGATGTACATTAAAAATATCACACCTTGCACACCTTCTCCTCCCCTTTGTCATCCCAATTCTACCTGTATCAGTGCCTAATCAAAAACTAAACACAAGGTGGGAAAAGGGAGGTCATGTCATCATGTTTTTCTTCCTGGAAACGGAACAGTATCTAAGGACATCTATGAACCGTTTAACAACCTTTCTCTTACCGATCTACGTACGTATATAGTATAAACATGAATCCACTGTTTCTTCTCCCTCGAAAATAATACTTCGCCATTCAATACCTAATTCTTTTCCAGCTATGCAGTCAATTGGCATCATTAATGCGGAGATTCTAGTGCTCTATGTGCGCTTACGTGAATTAGGAGATTGCGAAACTGAAGAAAAAAAACAACAGGACCCACTGAATAATTTCTTTTAGCTACATATCCACATGTAGGTGCTTCATACTGTATCTAATTCTGGACCATTATAGCTTTTGTATCATTTCTGATACAGCTAAAGGAGTCAACTTGCTATTTCCTACCGATTGTAAGAAAAAAAAATTTTCAGAAATGAGAAATATTACCAAATTGAAAAAAAAATAATAAATGCACTACCACCAACATTTTACATTTCAAACCTATTATATTCAATATAACCTTCGTACGAATTCCAATCTTAGTTACGAAGATAATGGAGAGGTATAAATTTCCTTCAGGTTAAAGTATGATTAAAACATGTAAACAGCTCATCATTTATCAACAAACTCCATATCTCATCGCTACAAAATAATAAAGCATTTTCTTCCCTCACCCGTGTTACTTTAGAAAAAAACAGGTACTGTGAAAAAGGGAAAAAAACTAGACATCTTGGTTGTTGCAGTGTTTAACCCTGAGTTCAGAACAGGCACTCAATTCTATATCTCGTAGCTTTTCCAATCAAAGCCCGTTTCTCTAACACTATTGTTATTACTGTTAATGATGAACGGGTGCTAACCATTACAACAATTTCTAACTATGCAAAGCATTAAGTAAATTACCTGTTCGACAAAAGATCAAAATAAAAACTTACCAGAAATTGTTTCATAGTAACCTTATAGTAGCATGGCTTCAATCTGAATATTCTACAAAATTCAACCCGCCATCTTGAATTTTAACTCAGAATCGATTGGTCGAATTTCGTTTCCAACTATAACAACAGTAAAAATCATTGCTAATCAAAAATCATACCTAAATAATTTCTTTAAAAATATTTAAAATTTAATAATATAAAATTTGACTTATAAATCTTTATTTAAATACTAGCTTACCTAAACGTTTTATAGCGCAATCAGCGCTCTCCATTTGTACCAATGCACAATTAGAATTTTAAAAATGGCGACTGCATGCTGATACGTAGGAAACCATGTTGTCGAAATGTGGAATATATCGTGTAATAGATCCGATTGATAACTTCAAAATAAGGTCTGTATATAATCGTAAACCTCCTCGCATAGTTTGAGCGTTCAATTCCTCAGTACCACTTTCATAAATTTAGGGTGCGACTTGAAAAAGGATCATCAGACGGGACCAAAACGCTTTATAGTGCTTTAACCACATCTGTCAACAATCAACCAGCATCAAATGAGTT
Organism: Trigoniulus corallinus; assembly: GCA_013389805.1. Classification (NCBI taxonomy): domain Eukaryota; kingdom Metazoa; phylum Arthropoda; class Diplopoda; order Spirobolida; family Trigoniulidae; genus Trigoniulus; species Trigoniulus corallinus. The sequence continues at coordinate 22,457,681 of JAAFCE010005724.1, read as the reverse complement.
GGAATTACGGGAATTAGGTGGTAGCAGCCAAAATAATTCAAACAGAGATTTTGAAGAATATGTATTTTCATGGCAAGAAAAGGTCTTTAGCCAAGTATGTTTAACCTGCCTATTTCGCCAAAATAAACACACAAACTGACATCTCGCAATACCCCATTGAGTGTTTGTACACTGACTCATATAAAATTTAGTTAATTCATTTTCATTTTAAAAATTTGGTGTTAGCGGGAAATTGAAAAATATGCTAATATTCATGAAGATGACGCTTCAGAGCTGGAGAAGAAATACCATCGCCAAGTTGAAGAATTACGGTAAGAAATTAAAATGTAAATCCACATACTAATACAGCATTTCTACTTGCTAATGTTAATTGATACCATATATGATCAGGCGAAGAGAAGGCAGCCCAACAGAAAGACTTTTTTCATACGTCGATGTCGATCACCCGCCTATGAAACGAGTAAAAATAACGTGGTTAAAGTAACTATGAAATGCGGCCGAGTATGACATTCATCGCAATATCTCACTAGTCTTTTACTCTACAGGAAGAGGAACAGGCACCTTTGAGGACAGATTCATGTGTACTTCGAAGACGGAAGAATGGTCTGAAAGCAGCCGCAGACAGGTAGCTGTTTAGTATCGTTTAGAATCAAATATTTATAAATTCTGCCTTGCTTACATGGAGATGTAATTGCTGTACAGTATACAATATTTGACGCTTCCAGAAGACTGGTTAAAAGTCCCATGTCGGACAAAATTGTAAATTATAATATATCTGAAGAGGAATGTAAAGAAGGGCACACGTTAGCAGCCCCTCTGCAGGTCATGTACATCATGGCAGCAGTAGGGTATCAAAGTGGGTGAGTTCTTGACACTTTCATAACGACATCCTTACGAGATCAAGGCTATAGAAGAGAAATCTAATTACAGGACTCAAGAAAATGAAGAGGACCATGAAGTTATTTTATGTACGATAACATTTAATATAAATGATACCTTAATTGTGAAGCCAGACTTCAATTTCGGACAAGTACCATACAGACTTGAAATTGGAAATTTAGGACGAGGTATGTTATGCATAGAATAATTATTTGCAGTAGTAGTAGTCGTAGTAGCAGCTGAATGGCAGCGAGATCTCTTCAGTGCTTGGTCACTGATAGTGTTGTACTTGCTTACAATTTCACTGCTCCGTGGTCATTTTGAGAATCCCCAAGATGCCAATGTCCCCTAGTTCTTACTGAAAAGTGGGTGTACAGTGACTAATGATGATGCTCAATAGGAGGCATAGTAGGCTGGCAACTTTATACTTTGCGATTCTTAAGTCCCTCTCAATTGCTTTGTTTTGCAGAAGTTTATCATTATACGCTAGAAAATGCGTCAGTTTCCATTAGCAGCGAAGAGAAAGAGCGCGAAGCCAGAATTCTTCAGGATGTAAGATAACGTACAATTAAACGACTTGCATAACTTGTTCTTTGATTCAATTTTTTTGGATTGTTTAGTTTAATTTGAGACGATGCACCTTGTTGACCAACCAAATAGGATTCGAGTTTCCTGAAGTGAGTACTTGACTTCGTCATAGACTTTGATGAAAGACATCACTAGTTTTTTCTCCTCGAAGAAATGTAGTTTTGTCTTTGTATTTTTGAAGCCACCAAAAGGGATTTTGCGTTTGTACATATTTGGTGAAATAGGTATGTCTAATAAATAGGGTGACAATTCGTCCCAGTTTTTCCGGGACCGGGCATATTGGGCCTAACATATTGGCAAAATCCAACTAATGATTTCAAAATACGTTCCGTTCCAAAATACAACTAATCATTTGTACGAATTATTTATACTTTAAATAATTTTTCACTGTATTTGTATATTTCGTTTTCATTTATTTGTTTTTTAATATTTCTTTTGAAAAGAATTTTTTTTTTGGTTGCTGGGGGGTCAATGTCCCGGATTGGCCCGCGGAAAAATGGTCACCATACTAATAAACTACCTCAATTAAAAACAACACATTGAACGAGTATCTAAAGGTTATGATTTTACAGAATCTGTTGAAGACTTTGAGCACGACAACTTGTATATTAACATGTTTGTGGAATTACCGAAAGGTAACTTTTTAAATACCTGATGTTTTCCAAATAATCTTCTGACATTATTCCTACTTTTTATTCCAACTTCAGATTGGACAACTGAAGGGGACGAACCTCTCTACAAGGTCACACAAACCTGTTCTACCAAGTATGTCGGCAACAATGACATAGCATACTTCAGTTTTCCATTCGAGTACCATCTCTCCTGTCCATTAAAAAGCATCACAGACGAGTCCTCAGGTATTTTATGATTCTGCTCTCTTTAACGTCAGAATGTTGAAGAAAATAGTAACTTAAGTGTATTAATAGCGAACATCCCTCGATGGCCTCAGATTTGCTTCCAAATAATGTCTAGAGATTCTTGGAATAGGTATCGGACTGAAGGATATGGATACTTAACAGTATCGAGTATTCCAGGTTGGAGCGTGTTCCGTTAAGAAATATCAGATGCCGGTGGAGTGGGACACAAAACGAGCCAAGATGTGTTTTTTTTTTTTTTTTGATTAAAGGTTCTCAAAAACTCCAGATCGAAACGTGGCGACCTGTCGTTGGAGATCTAAAAAGCCATTTGCGGCGGTATTTTATAGGTGGGTCGCCAGAATTAGAAGATATCTCCCTGGCAGGAAATGTTCCGATCGTGAAGGTATTTATTATGTTTATATAAATAACATTAATTTGTCATGTTTTAAGTGAGGTTGCATTGTCTTCGTTTAGGGAAAGCGCATCAGCAAGTATGGAATGCAAACGGTGAGCAGTGGACGCATGACAGTTCGTTTACAGACTGTACAGCAGTGCCAGTAAGTTGAGCTGTGATTATTGCCTTAAAATATTACGTTACATAACATTAGTGGGTTCTTTCTCAGAGAATTCTCATCATTAAGTTATCAAAATACGTTAGGACGATTAACAGATGGCTTACGGTGGGTCAAAATTCAACTGATGTTTCTTTTTTTTGTCAAAAAGATGCTAAAAATTAATATGCTTGCAGATCAACTTGTACTTTGGAAGCCAGTGTGGAAACGGTTCTTGAGGCTTTTCACAGAGCGCGACATCGAATGCTGGTTGCTCGTGATCACAAAGGATTATTGGAGTGACTTTTGAACTTCACTCATGAATAATTTCGTACATTTTATTGATGACATATTGATGACATGTGCTCAATATGCTATTTCCAAGCCATCATAGCTGAGGTAGGCACCATTTTTGTTTTCATCTAGTTGAGCTAAAGTAGTGATGATGTTTCTAACACTATCCGTCACTTCTAATTGCGCACGTGGTCCACCCATGTCGGTCTTCACCCATCCTGGATGAATGGCAACCACTAAAATTTTGTTGGGCTTTAACTCGATACTCAAGCATTTGGTTCCCATGTTAAGGGCAGCCTAAAATGATACATGTAAAAGATGTACTGAGCATGGCGATGCATCTCTGAAATAACATCAGCACAATAAAAATTAATAGTTTGAAATTGAGGCATTTGTGTAATTCATTGTGTCTTGGCATTGGCTCTCATGCTTTCTTTTAAAGGGGTCTATTTGCAATCAGGTGTCAAAAGCCAGGCAGGCTGCTTCAGACAACTTTCACATGGTCAGTTATGGTCAACAACATTCTTAATGAGTGGGAAAGGTGAATGTTTAGGTTTTTCGTTACCTTGCTCATGCGATAAGCACAAGAATAGGTAGTGGTAGTCTCACTTATAGAGCCCAATATTGTCGACACATTCACAACTGCAGATCTCGACCATGAGAACTTGTTATCTGTTGTAGTTTTGCTGGCGGCTATCAAAAGTGGACACAGCGCCTGTGACACATGGAGAAAAACAACTATGGAATATGATAACAAAGACTCACTAGACAACTTGGCAACAGCATTACTGGTATATTTAATCAAAATTAATGATTCAACTAACCCTGGTAAGGAGAAAAGGTGAGACAGCATTCACCTCGTAAGTATCCAACAACTGATCCCGTGTAAGAGATTCAAACTGTTGGCCAGAAGGTGAAATTCCTGCATTGTTGATTAAAACGTTCAATCCTTTCTCACCTACGACTGCTGCTACATCTTCTACTAGTTTAGGGTAGGCATTAGTATCTCTCACATCTGCAAAAACAAATCGTCATTATGAATTTTACTTGTGAAATATTAACATATTTAAATTCCTGTGGTATGAGACTGTTCATAGTGTTCCAGAAGAAACTCACAAATTGGCATATTTCATTTCGTTGGTGTTTTAGGGCCCTTTGACTACAAAGGTCATTACAGCCTCATCCACTGCATAGTACTAATGCAGTCTCCACAGACACTATGCTGTTATGCCAATTTTTTTGGGTTTTAGCAGTATCCAGTGGTCACCCTATGCTAGTACTAGCTGGGGTTGCATTGCTTTATTTCAGTGATCAGGCATAGCTGTAATATAGCTGCTTCCCTTTTGCTTTTATAATAGCTGCCAACTGTCTTGTTTTGATTCCACAAGTTTTTTTTTTGTGATACCTAGGCAAAATTTATTTCATTCTTCTTGAAGTGCAGATTTCAGAGATTCTTTGCCAATAATGTTTGAATTTCTGACATTTAAGTCCAAAAGATGCCATAGATGTTCAGTTACATTAAGGTTTGGGGACTGAGGGAGCGTTTGAAATTGCTGATGAACATTATACAGGAGCCACAACTTTGTAATGTGTGCAGTATGTTTGGGGTCATTATCCTGCTGGAAAATGAAGGTATTTGTTTCCTTGGTCTCTGACCTGTAATACCTGTACTGTGGAGAACATTTCTTATTGCTTGTGGTGTTACAACTGAAGCAATGTTGAAGCAATATGCAAGTCCACAACTTGAGTAGAACTTTGAGGATTTTTCAAGGCTTCTTTAATAACACGATATTATTATTGCACAGTCAACTTGGATGTTTCTTTTAGTACACCACACCACAACATATCTTCAAATTTCTGGCAATTTCTCATTGTGTACACCCTTCAGAAATCATCCTAATAATACTTAAACACATTGTTAATGGAATTTCCACACTTTTCAGGCGCCATTATGAATATAAAATGAAATAATCAAATTTTGCTACAAAAATAGAATATCAACTTCGATCGCTGAACTATACCCAAGGTACATTCAAAAAATTACAAAACTTAAAACTTTAACAACTTTTAAAATTGGAAAACGTGCTCAAACACTTTTTTTGTAGTGAAAAGCTCATTTTTTATTCTACTAAATATTATTGTTTCATTTTACTATTTTTTTTATATTAACATAAAATATAAGATGTGAGAATTATTGAAAATATAATTTGAAAGATTTATTTATATTAAAAAATCTGTAAGCGAAACATTTTATGCTGTTCAAATACTTTTTTGACTACTGTACTGCCCTTGTGTCCATTCAGAGGGACAAGAGACCCTGCCATAGGAGGGAAAGGGGTTAGGAGTTGCTATTTTACAGCCATTAACAATCACTTACCTAACCGAATCGGGCGAACAGCTGGCACTTTGGAGGCAAGATCTAGTAACTCCTAGACAGAAACATTTAATATAAAGTGATGAATAAAATTACTATCAGCACCTAAGGACTAATGAAAACACTTACGGCTGAGGTATCAGGCTGACGAAAAGTAGCGAAGACATATTGCGGTGGGTCAGATAACTTCACAAGCTGTTTCACTAGTTCAAGGCCAATTCCTCGATTTGCCCCGGTGATTAAAATGGAGCGAGGTGACATTATTCTAACAAAAACAAAATACAAACTCAACGCCTACAATTGTCCGCCATTAATATTTATCATCATCCTACCAAAATACGGCTCACACATGCATACGACACATGTGATCAAAGGGCAAACAAACAAAAAAAGAATGGACGGAAAGAGAACTGGATTTGACGTCACATCACAGTACACGTCACGTAACTATAGTAACCTTGCGTCACGTCACATCTGTGGTCGCATCCTCTAGGGCTAACGCTCGTCTTCGTATTTTACTAGTAGTTTATGCGATCTTATCAGCGTTGACCTATGATTTATCTGAAAATTCACAGTCAATATGTACCGAAGCAACTGTATGCCTATTAAACATTAATATTTGTGGTATAATGAGTAATGTTAACATTGGACAATCACGAAGTTTACTTTAAAGCAGGGGGTTCCCAAAGTGCGCCACGGCCTCCTGATAGCGAAACATCACCGATATACTGTCAATATGGGGGCGATATTATCCTTGTGCCGATGAGCAAAGGGCTGCGGCATAATGAATTTAAACACAATTTCCTAAAAACAAAAAAAAATCCAACAGGGTGCCTTGAAAAGGACAACATTCAGAAAAGGTGACGCTAACAGGAAAAGCTTGGAATCCCCTGCTCTAGAGCCTGTACGAAGGCCTTATGCCCATACCACGTCTCTCATTTTTTCCTCGACGTCCTCCACCTCCATTCTACTTCTAATACAAACTTCGGTATATCGAAAAATCCGTTTATATCGTAGTTTAAATGCCAGTCCCGCCGGGTGTAAATTTTGACTTTAATGTAATTTCCGGAAGTGTATATATCGAAGTATTTATCTCGGTCCCCTGAGGATAACGGGATTTTACTGTATACTCATCCCTAATTCTACCAGCTCTCGATACCCCAGTCATGTACCGCAGCACCAGCAAATACCTGAAACCACGTATTTGACAACGCAAGGCTATGTGCTCTTACTGCCTCATGGATAGACTGCCCTTCTACGCTGTGCTGCTCTGCAAGCACAATCATCATCCTCATCATGATACCCTTATCCCGCCCCCAGCCTGGCGTCTGGAACCCGGAAGAATATTGGCTAGGTTATCTGTGTGTGGGGGGGTATGCCGGCCTATCCCCCGTTCCCCACGTGTTGCTCTGCAAGCACCGTGAATGTAAAATCACATATAGTAATAAAAATAACTTACGGTTACAAAACTCCACTTCTGGATCTCAGTGTCGACACCATCAGATAAGGGCAGTGAAGGCAGGGGAGATAAGAAAGAAGTAGAGAAAACAATGTCGTCTAGGCAACAGTCAGCAGATAAAGAGTTGTGTTAAATTTTGGGAGGAATACCCACGTTGAATACAAGCCCTTTTCTGAGGGGTACATCACCTCCTGCTCCCGGCATATCACTACACAAACAATTATATAGATTTTCAAATAAATAAGAGTTTATCAAGAGAATGTATATATAACAAAATCAAAACAAAACATTAAAAAAAAAGCTGTACTATCAAAATAATTCATCAACTGAATGACAGAAGAATCTTAGCTGTCACAAAACGACAAATCACAAAATCTGACAGAGAAACTACCGTCTGCCTGGAGCACTTTCTGCACTGGTTGAATGTTCAATAACTACATACAGTAAACTACCCTGTCAGGCAATTGCAATCAGAGACGTTATAAAGTTGCCAGTTATACGCACCACATTTTGCTCCAAGCACTTCAACTAACAACAAACCAAAAACAAAGAAGGCCGAGTATTTGGCCAACGCTAATAAAATCCAGGTTCTCTGTCAGCATCTTGTCAATGAAGTTGATTCGGGGGACACGAGATTCGTTGCCAATCTCAACTCAACAACTACGTCATCCGATGCTACTAAACTCAAGTTCACAACATCGAGATACAGAAATGAGTGACTATCAGGAGCAAATTCGTTTTCCTCTGCAGGTTTACGAAACCAAGGAGGAGAAGGAGAAAGAGAGAGAGAGGTAAGGGACAACGATGACCAGCGTAGTGCAAGTGTAGCAATAAATGTTACAAAAAAAAAAACAACAGCAAGCATGATAACGTTGCATGACTGATCATCGACACCATTACAATGGCTTAAGAATGGCGCTTAACAATGGTCCGCTGACAGACACAGCTGTCCAAGCACCAGTGCATCACAACGTGTTGTCACAACATATAATCTGGAGACGAAGATATCTACGAAGACGTTAATCATCACTGAACATCAATATCATGAATGTTTTAGAAACACAGAAGTAGTTGTCAGGTGATCTGACATCAGCGATGGTTATAGAAACTGCAGCCCCCTATTAGTCAATCAGTCACCACCAGAATAACAATATTATCCTAGGATCAAGTTAATAAAAAATGCCTAAATATGACCTCTGGATATAACAGCTCAGCTGTATCTTGGGTGTACCAACGGTCAAGTATAGTAAGTATGTCCTTCCGAACCAATGTCACGATAAGGTTACAAGTGTCTTGACAAACAAAAGTAAGAATTTACTGCAACTTTGTCAGCAGTAGGGTTGAAGTAAAGAAGGAAGGAAGGACGGGAAAAGGGACAAGTGGATAGAAACATGGAAGGGATGGCGTGAATGATGAACCAAGGTTCAGCAGTTTCTTCGCATAATTATTCAGCCTTGGGAGATGGTCCAGAGCTGTTGTGACAAGGGCTCATAGAATTCTTCTGTTGAAAACAAATCAAACATCAACAAAATTAAAAAGCTAATTGACAAAAAGTGTTCAAACCTATCAAAAAAGCAAAAAAAAGGTAACTCACGATCAAGTGATATTCGTTCTGTGGTTGATGTGAGTCTTCATCCGATTCCGAAACTTCATCATTTTCATCCAACAACAAGTTATCTTTAGAAGGCATCGATCCTTCACTTAATCTAGCACATAATTAAGTCATAACGAAACCGATCAACTTCAAATTCCTCAAAAATACACACACAAAAAAAGCAGAAGAGTATAAAATCTCTGGGAAGATTACAGAAGAGAAGAAGATGAAGAAGAGGAAAACGAAAACAAAGAAGAGTACAAGAGTCAAATGACTTAACAGCCAACTCAAAAAAAAAAAAATAAAACAAATGTCCGATACCACCTTGCATAAGGATACATCTGTTTGGCACTGCGTTTCTTCTGCCTCGAAAACAAACTCGCCAACTGAGCGAACTTCCGTCTTGACACTATAACACATAAATCAACACCAAATTGCATTCTGTACTAGGGGAGTCTCTAGTCTCAGGTGTTTTTAAACTCCCGTGACTCGAGACTTTCCGTTTGAATCATAGGAAAAAAATATATAGCAAAAACAACTCCTAACCCTTTTCCCGCTTATGGCAGGGTCGGGTACCCATTTGTCCCTCTGAATGGACACGGGGTGATATATTGGTCATAGTTTATTCGGCAGCCAGTTGCCGGCCAAAGCTGCACCCCTACGCTTATTTCTCGTCGGTCTAGTGTTCGTTGAGGAATGCTACCGACGCCAGGGAGCGAGCTCCTACACCTGGAAATTTCGCCTCATCTACCCGTTGCGTAGTAGAGAGGGTTCTTTCACGTGCACGTGCCATCGTACACCCACACGGGACCTCGGTTTTACTTCTCATCCGAAAGAAGGCACACTCGCGGCTTCTCTCTCGCCCGAAAGAAGCCGACCCACCACGGTCCAGTATCGAACCTAGAACTACTGGCGTAGTTGCCGAGCGTGCTGTTCGCACGGATATGGTAGTGCGTGGGGTGAACGGGAACCTGGTGGGAGCTAGACGGGAGTGAAGGGCTAGAGCCCGCTGACCCGACCCTGCCACAGGCGGGATAAGGATATGATGATGATCGAAAAACAGGATATATATGTAAGTAGGTATAAATGTATTGAACCAAATTGAAAATATTTCATAAGTAGAGATGGTTCTTTTTATGCGTACATGCCATCGTATACCACAAGGGACCTAGATTTCACCTCTCATCCGAAAGAAGGCGCACTCAAGGCCTCTATTTCTCTCTCTCGAAACAATGGGCGATAGCCCATTCACTATCATCATCATGCCCTTATCCTGCCTGTGGCAGGGTCGGGTCTGCGGGTCCACCGAACATGCTTTGACTAGGGGCACCCCAGCCAGGCGCCTGGAACCCGTAGGAAATATTGACTGATTCCCTATATATTAAAATAAAACTTGAAACGAAAATCCTCGAGTCTCCCGTTAATATTTTTGAAATTCCCGGGAATCGAGACAGCGAAAACCCCGGAATTACCGGGAATAAATTCTCGGGTTGTCTCGACACAGAATCAGTGGGCATCAAACACCTAACAGTTGGAGGTAGAATTGTATAAGAGTAAGTTCTCTTACATTTGCCCATATTTTTGAGTTTTTCCCTGAAGGCAGCATCAGACTCCTCAGATGGCAACTTGGTAGTACAAGGAAGTTGGGCGACAACTTCTTTAGGTGGTTCATCTGAATCGCTACTTGACTCTATTCGATTACCAACAAGAATAAAGAAAATTGAACAATAAAGATTAAAATAAAAAAAAACAACTTTCAAACTTGGCAATGCAATTGAAAATTTCAAAAGAAAAAAAAAGAATTAGCACCTTCATCACTATCGTAGACTGAATGCCAGCTGCCATCGGATTTCCTCAACCTGGAGTCTAGAAAAGTGAACAAATATATAAATGTAAGACATCAATCATCAGATAAAACAAGTTTACACGAATACGAACCTCTCTCTAAAGTAGTTAGGAAATCTTTATTTGATCGTAATTCACTCATAAACTCTTCATTTTGCAAGAACAACGCGATGCGTTCGTCTTCCAAGTACCTGGTCAATTCTGGATCTTCGCAATTGCCCAACTTCCTCTGACGCCTGTTCTCCAGGATCTTTTGTTGAATCACTCTGGAGCACAATACAGCACTCACCGTGTTCTCCAGCTTTTGGATGATAAAACATATGTTTAATTTAAAAATTGAACCTCCATTTCAAATTACTAATTTTTTTTTTCTTTTTTAAAAATAAAATTGGTGGAAGTGCGAGTCTTTGCGTGAGTGTTGATGATAATTAGTTAGCAGGATCGTGATCAGCATCATACTCCCACTAACAGTTACTTCACAATTCTGAATTCCCAAAAAAACTAACCTCGGAAGATGCAGGCGTCTCCATTTCGTCGGTAGTCACGGAGTGGTCGTTATCCTGACAGCACGAGAAAAACAGGCGACGATAAGCAGCTACAAATGGTGTATTCCTCCCAAGCTCCATGACGAGCGTGTGCTTTTCGTTACCAGATTAATCAGCTACCAATGTGCAATGATCGTAGATCTATCTGATGACAGACCTATGATTTCTTAAGTCCAGAGTAGGAAGAGTCTAACGACTCTAAGTCTTACTTCTTGATGGCAAGATTTCAATAGACGTCAGCCATTATAAAAATGGAATAAAAAGATCCCACAGGGTGGCAGGCTGAGTAGTGGATACCAACTGGGTCCCAAGGGCACTTATAGGCGAAGGATAAAAAAATTTCCGATGTAGTGTAACGATCAAATGAAAAAGGACTCAATGGCCACAATTCTATCAACAAGGCATCTTAGAGAGTGCCGTGCAACCTGAATTCTGGCACACAAAGGGGGTAAGACATTAGCCTACGAAATGGCCGAGGGCGAAACGAATCGCAGAACAACCACTATAGTGATGCAGAAACGAGGCAACGCTAGCAGTGTCTCACGGTACCAGGCTCGACAATGACCTCATTCCCAATCCACACAATGAAAGAATACGAAACCACCAACGAACTTTACTGTTGCCTCCTTCTCCTACTTTCTATCTCTTTTTTAAAATTATGACGCTTTGTTATTTGCTAAAAGTTTTTCTACCACCAACTTCCCCCTTCACATTTCATTAAAAAAACATTATGATCATGCTTCCATGTTCTGGTTACATACGGTAACTCTCACGGCGTCTCACATGCCTCTGAGACTTCTTTTTGAAGTAAAAATACAAGAATATGGCCAGACTGCTTTTTCAACTTCTATAATGAATTAACTTGCGTGATTTTTTTTTCACTATGTCACATCAGGGAATTCGCCTAGAGATCTGGGACCCTAGGGGGATCCAGTAACTTTGGCCAGCTAACTTTTCATCGCCTCTTTAACTCTGCATGGAATCAAAACGGCGACGTAGAAAGATTTTCACTGTGACATCTATGGTCTTCAAGTTCTCTTAATGGTTGTTAAACCTACAAAAGGAAAGAGCGTATAGCTATTACCAAGCGAGTCTTACCGTGCAAGGCTTCATGACACGACCATCTGGAGTGCAGAGACGAAGAAAATCGCATGGCAGAGGTCCAAGAAGAGGAGGTGACCAATTTTTGGCAACACGCAAAGGAATGCTGGACTTTGTCATTGACAGAGTATGAGTGAATGCTAAACGAGGTATGTTGTTGTCTTCAACAAGTAGAGACTTTGACTTGCCACTCACGAGGAAATCGTGATGTTTGCGATTTTCGTCTCCTGAGGAACTTTTGTCATCGACAGCGGCTATATACGTAGTCGACGAAGTGGTGGCAGTAGATGATGTACTAGTTTCTGTGTGACTGGAGACAGACGACACATTGGCTGTAGACGCCGGCAGACTAGACAACTGCGAGTAGGGAACAGCCTGTTGATAGGTCGGTGGTGGTGTAGTAGGAGAATATCCTGGGGGTGCCTCTGCATTTTCTGTAGCATCCATTTCCGTTCTTAGCCGCTCATTTTCGTTGTCAGTACTCATGGACAAGAGTTGATCGATAGTAGCATCAACTGCACCTTGATTGGCCCTCAAAACTACTTCTATAACATCCTCGTCCATTTCGGGGAACATAGTTTTGAAATCCCTCATTGCTTGGTGAAATTCCAGTTGGGTGGTTTGCTGTGATAGTGTCTGCTGTTGCTGTTGAGGTGGCCTTTGATGTCCAACGGCAGCCATGGTTCTAAAACTGTACTGGCTACTACAAGTCGTCGTCGACACTCAGGAGATGTAAACAAAAGCAACTGACTTGAAAAGTCAGCAACTTGATAATCTTACAGCAAGATAGTAATGCAGACAATTAAGTTTTCATGAACTCCACACAATAGCACTGATTCTTTGCTGCAGTTAAACCAGTTTTCAATACATCTGGTGTCACATTTTATCCTGAGGTTTACAGGGCTCATTCATTTATAATGCCGGTGAGCCCCACGCATGACAATCTGAAATCACGTACAAGACACCTTAGTTTTCACCTTTGAACACAGGTAAGTATTTTTGACAACTCATCTAACAGCCTATACGTTTAATATCCAATTTACAAGTGGCATACATTGTTTATAAACATAAATTTATTGTGGACGTTCCCTAATTAGGGCATCCGTATCTAAAACTTTTTAATCGCGTCAAATCTCTTAAGCGCTGAACACTTCCAATGGGTATCACTATTAGAAGATGAATATACAGTACAATGTTAACTCCTGAATAAACATCATTACAACACATCACTTAAAAACTTGTGATGCTTCATCTGATGTCATTTTACAACATTCATCGCGCGATCCGTAAAAATAAACATGTCGCCAGGACGTCGCTTACTAATGGCCAATAACCTCTAGAGACGCAATTTTTGTCGTCTCATACAAAAACAGGATTTTCAGTTATTACGTCAACTCTGTTAAGCTCATATCTCGTCAGCAGGAATAAAGCAAATATTCGACAACCAAATGACTACTTTAAACATCATCAAAGAAACTCGCGTTAGGCCTAACCAAAACTAATCCGACCGTCGTAAATCACTTAATTTCAAATTCACTCACTATGAAAGATCAACAAATGAATATGTAAACTCACGGAGCACTAACTAAATATTGAAGTTATAAATTACTTACCGGCTGAAGTTTAACGGGAAGATTCTTTCTACTGTCACGTATAATCAGCCTGTCATTACTACATTCTCTTTCCCAAAGAAGCACTAGCCGAATTATTTGTCACATTCAATCACTAGATGGCCCTGAAATCGTCTGTGTCAAACTACTGTACATCATTCAAATGGTCATCGATGCGCTGATTTCAACACAAATATGACATTCGTTTGATAAATAATTATGGGATTCTTCTTAATAATTTGATTATTTGTACACTTGGTCCAATACCATCCATGTTACATTTAGCCACTAAAAAAGTAACAGAGATTTTAATTCACCGAAGTAGCGCGTGCGCCAATTATTTCCAGATTTTTCTTATAGCATTCAAGGCTGCAGAGCGGTACACCACTACGAGAACAGGAATATTTCTTAAAATTAGGGCAGCCATCCACTCCACATCGCACAGGCTGAGGAACAGCCCTACAATGGACGAGCACAAATGTAAATGTCATTAAAAAAAACATAATAATAATAACAACAACCAATCAACAAACTACTCAACAATTAACTAACCGGTCAGCAATGGTCCTCTTCAATGGAAAGTCAAATCCAAATGGCACAGATATAGTTGTTAAATCACGACCGTTTATGTATGTGAACTTTGGCACTTCTGCTTTCTTATTAGCTTTCGTCTTTTAGAGAGAAAGGAGAAAAACTAAATACTTTAAAAAGGGAACTTCTGCAATATAAGAAACTAGTGACTTAGAAGTTATCATCAACTCACTTTACTCCCTTTAGGTTTAGGATCCTGTTTCTTTAGCAGGCGATCAATGGTCTGGATCTAAAAAAAAAAAAACAAAAATAAAATAAATCCCGCTACGTTAGCAAATACCCTGACTCAATAACTTCTAAACTCACTTTATCTTTTTCCCTCTTCTCTTGAGCTTGCTGACGCCTCTTCTTTGCCCTTAACTCCCGCTTTTGTATCATCTCTTCAGTCATTTCTTTCTCTTTATAGCCTGTGTCCTCATTAATTCAACAATAATTAAAAGGAGCTACTCTAATATATTTCACATTCACATCATTTGATAAGTGCATACCTAGAGGAAGCATCACATATTCTTGAAGTTGAGTTTCCCTCTGAGACTTGCTCTCCAACAGTGCTCGCTGAAATTTCACAGTTTTCTTACGGACCACACATGTTTTTGATTTAATGACAATGAAAACCTGAATCAGCTAACCTGACGGGCTGTCATTAGAGCTGGATCTTTCATCCGTTTCATCTCATCGTATTCATCCAACTTTCCAGATTCCAAAGCCTCCAACCAAGCGTCTTCATCGCTAATGTCGCTGTCCGGATTAGCCACAAATGGCACATCTTCTACTACTACAAGACAAAATCAACTAATAGATAAGTCAATTGTTCATAAACACTAATAAAATAAGGCCTAATGTATATACCTTCTATTAACTGATTTTCATCATCAATACCTGCATCTTGGACAATGGCAACACTACTTGCAAAGTAAAAGATTTTACTTGATAAAGTCACTCTATTTAACTAGAAGTACTTTCGGAGTTAGCCTTATGTAATTTACATCAGGGTAAATAAAATAAAGAAAATTTTAGCAAATTGTGCTGGTGGTGGGAGGAAAGAGAGAGTAGAAAAAAAGCGTAGACAATGGCCAACTACTGAAATGTACCTACACGTTTTGGATAACTATAACAACACTGTATATTCACACCTTTTTTCTCCTAAAGTTTGACCTCCGATCTTAAACTTTAATTTGAGAGCTGGTTTCATATCAGGATCTGCCACTAATTCTTGATCTGAAAGACAACCATCAGGTTTAACAGTCTCTTTCCGTCGCCTATGCTTCCTGTGTTTATGTTTCTTGTGTTTCTTCGGAGTAGAGCTCCCAGTAACATCGACTGTAAATTTAAATTTTAATCATGAAATCACTTCATTACTAACAGGCGATTTCAAGTCACTATAACATGAGTTATCAAACTTTTTAGCTCAACGGCCCCTTTGATGCCATAAAAATCCACAAGTGAAAGTTTTTATATTAAATACTTTTTAAATCTATTTTATGAAAAAAATGAATAGTAGTAGTTATAACTGTGGTAGTGTATTATAAATTGTATTTTAAAAAATTTATTTCAACTGTTAAAAGTCGGTTTTGTGATTTTTACAAGACTATTTACATCTTCAACGGCTATTCGCGATAGTTGCTTAAGAAATTTATTTTATAAAGACCAATTAATTTCTCATCGATCCCCTAATAACTCATTAACTCTTATTGATCCCCTGATAGTCGACACCGACTACTTCGATAACCCATGCTATAAAATGTACGTGGAAAAAAAAACATCACAGTATATGATAACGCTTTCATACCAACGCTCAATTCCTCTTCGGTGCTAGTGTCTTTTTTAATTGTATTCTCCATATCTGTCTATATTTACGAAATGCGGCTACAATCACGTTTTGGTTAATGCCGAACTGAAAAATTCAATTTTTCGGCTATCGATGAGTAAGAGCAGTATATTACATTTCAAATGAAAATAGAAAGCCTTCAAAGATTCGAAAAAGGAAATGTCTGCCTGTCTAAAAGCTACGGCGCGTCAGCTATTGTTCGGAACCACTATCAGGTAAACACTCAAATTGATGCAATGAATTTGGTTTTCTTTTCATCCACATCACCAACCCATTTTAGAGGAGACCCAATATACTGCATAGCTATTGCTACCTGGTGTGAGCCCTTATAGGGAGGTGCAAACATTTGGATGAAAGGTTGCGGTGCAATGTATTGAGACGGTTCCAATACAGTCCCACATTACGAGAGATAGTTCAAAATTAAACTACGCATTATGCTAAAAGTGACTGATAGCTTTTGAAAGTCAGAATGCCTTATACTGTAATTTTGTCGAAATATATAATTTCTGCATAAGTTGCTCGAAAGAAGTCACCATATGTACAGCGATCGAGGTGGATAAGTATACAGTACCACAGAACAGCTGTGCTGCGTTGGGAACACCAGTTCTCATCTGATCACTGAAGTTAAACATCGCAACCCCAGATAGTACTAGCATGGGTGACCGCTTTGGAGCACTGGGTACTGCTAACACCCAAAAATCGTCTTAGCAGTGTAATGTCTGTCCAGACTCTGCATTAGAACCACACTGTGGACGGGGCTGTAATGATCATTCTAATTGAAGAGCCCTAAAATATCAACGAAACAAACAGTACCAGAATGCACTTCATCAGCATACCCTCATTCCGCTTGTGGAAGGGTTGGGTCTGTTGCTTCTGGCCCTTCACTCCCACCTATCACTCACCAGCTTCCCATCAACCCCGCACACAATCATACTGTATCTCTTCGTACAATCTGCTCCCACCTCCGCTTAGGTCTTCCCCTGCCCCGGGTACTTTCAAAAACCTGCATCCCTGTGATGGTCCTAACCAGCCCTTCCTCTCATCACATGTCCATACCATTTCCGTTTATTCTCATCTTTTCCGCGCCCTTCATCTGTCACTAACCTACCTCTAATTTACTCATTCCTAATTCTGCCTGCTCTGGACACCCCAATCATGTACCTCAGCATTCGCATTTCAGCTACCCTCTTTCTAATGCCATGGCTCTCTCACACTGTCCAACAATGATCCATACAGCATAGTTTTCCCTTTAACTTTATTGGGACCTTCCGATCCCCTTGCCTGACTCCACTTCATCCACCCCACACTGATCCTACGGGTCACATCGGAATCTACTTCTCCACTGCTCTGGAACACGGGCCCTAGGTAACTGAACTCTTGCACCTTTCTCACCACCTCACCCCAGAGAGTATGTCATCATTATTTGCCTGTCTTTCCCTATTGAAAGCTAAATACTCTGTCTTCTTCATGCTTACCTTCAGGCCCTTTCTATCGCTGGGGTAAATTCGTTTATAACTACGATGAAGAGGAACCTTGAACTTAGTGCCAAACCTTGGTGCACCCCAACCTTAACTTGGAAACCTCCAGTTACTCCCCAAGTAGTTATTACCCTGGCTATAGAACCATGGAACCGTTCATAAGCCTTCTCCAAATTAAAGAAGACTGTATTGGGATCTTTCTTTGCTGTCCTATATTTTTCTATCATCTGCCTCAGAATGAAGATTAGTTCCATCGTGGACCTTCTAGGTATGAACCCGAACTGATTTCCCGGACAATAGTTCTATCCCGAAGCTGACGCTCTACAACTCTCTCCCAGGGCTTCATGGAATGACTCATAAGGTTAGTCAATAGTCACTATAGTCCTAGACATCCCCTTTACCCTTGAAGAGTGGACTCATCCAACTCTCCACTCATTTCCAAATGGCAATGCTTGTTTCCTCATTGCTCAGAATCCCCAACCCAGGACATTTGAACTCGTATGATCCCTTCAACACACCTTCCCCCTATCGTTCACCAGAAAATATGCTATCCTAATGTCCTTCAGCCCATTCTCTTATGGAAGTACCATAGCCTCTCGATAACTCATGGCCATCCATCAACCAACCGCAATTGGCAAGGAATGCGTTCTGAGCCCTGGTACACTTCTACGCTAACCTTAAATTCCTTGGAGAGTTAAGAAATTGGCCAATTATCCGGCTTATGTGCATATGGGTTGAGCACAATTCGTATGAGTAAAGTGCATGTGACTTGTAGGGCATTCAAGTAGTGCACAGAAAGCGCATAGCAACTACCAGCATCATTTTTCTTGTCCCTTCATACACGACCTGTATTAACAGATGAAAGTTTCTCATTTTCACTATCTCCTTCATTTCTAATCCTTTCTTACTTGACACGTCTAACAGTAAATCCCTGGACAGGCGATCAACACAAGTGGAAGTATGAATATCACAATTAGACCAATGATATTAGAAACGAGCCTCAAACAGTGCTCTTTTTTTTTGATATATCCACTACACTAAAAGGATAATTACTTCCATACGATTATTTTTGCCAGTTAATTACATAAAAAAAGTTATTTTTAATTCTATTTGAGCCACATACTTGCAAATTTCAAAGGGTTGCATCATCTGCTGTTCTACATCTTTTACGTGCTGAAGGTTATCACTACCTCAAATCGCCCACCACCAAAAACTTTCAAATTGCATGTTAGCGGGCTGATCACTTAGCTCATTTGAATTACATTTTATTCTTTCTCCCTGATTCTTAAGTACGTCAACAACTATCATGAGCGACTGAATCGATGGAAAATTCCAGGGAACTAACAACTTCTTCGAATGGGCGGATTCACATAACGCCAATCATGTAAAACAAGGTAGTCCTTTGGCCAGATTTTGAAAACAGCTAAAAAAAACACACACAAACATACAGGTGTAAAGAAAAGTAGGTGAGACTTAAAAACAAACCTCTTCAAATGATCATTATTTCTTCACTGTTTATAACTTGGGGGAGGGATTAAGAACCCGTCTTTCCCACCAAATCCTTCTTAAAAACAGCTTACAGTAGCTATGTTTTGATGGAATTTTGCGACACTAATAGTCAACAAGTAAGAAAGTTCAAAGCATAGCAATGAGTCAACACTCGCCTTTTCGAAATTGACGCGACCTTCATCTCTAATAACAGATATGTTTTCATCGTTTCTAAAATACGAAAACATCTCTTAATAAAATTCTACACAAATACGGTATATCAAACGAGTCAAGTATGACTTTCATTGGTTAAAAAACACAATAACAATCCCCATGTAGGCTGGGTTGCCTTATTTCATACCACATGGCGTGACCATCCAGCACAATGCCACATGGAAACGGTCTACTATTTACAAGCACTATACCTAAGACGTCAACAATCGCACTCAAATCTAAGTACCAAATCAGCGAATTACACAATCTATTAGGAAATACTATTCTTGATTGACACGCAATAGTTATTAAATAGTAAGGACAGTAAACATCTTTCATGCTAACGTCTAAACAGCTATAATGTTGAGGGGTTTAGTCCTCAGTTTAAAGAAAGGATAAAATAATTTGGCCGTTAATTATAATCAGAAGAAACTAGTACTGTATATAGTTTTTTTGTCTGATTTCGAATAGTGGAACCTTTTGGATAGAGGCGGGATTTATAGTAGCATGCCTCTCCCTTAATAACTGTCAGTGGATAAACTATATCCGTTAGAAGAAAACGTCATCATTGGGGGTAGATCCAGTCATTCACTAAAAACACGCTGTTCCCACCCCTTAATACTATTTATAAAACCATGAGTTGAAAGTCATTGCCTGTTTATATCTAACGTTATGATTCATACCAGATCTTCGAGTGGTAATCGTAGTCTAAGTAAGCTTTTGAGTTACCAAACAGCTGGAATTGCACATCAAACTAAACAGATATCTTCTGGGCATACGAAGGTTCTTGTTCATCACTTTTCAACCATGCCGTCTATTCCTCAAGTAGCAACAAGAAATGAAGTGAGTTGACCTGAAATTAATATTCTATTTACTATTGTATAGTGAGTTGGGATCATTGAACGTATGATTTCTTTTAGATGTCTCGAGTATGTACGCTGCGCGCTAGTTTCAGTATAGCCTTTCTAACGGTTTGCATTGTTTTTGGGGGCTGTGGTCAATTTCAACAAGTACGAGGTTACGTGGTGGTCCAAGTAGACTCTGGCCTACGGCTCCGAAGGGATCTGGTGAAATTTACGATTAAACGTTATTTGTGCCCGTTATTTTTACCGTTGGTTCCGAAACTTTCGTGCTATGTTATTTGTCGTCTGCTGCAGAAAAGAAACGATTTCGACGTTTGACTTTTTTGCCCATAAGAACCTTAATTTCCAACTGCCGTATTGTAACTGTATTTACCAATGTTTACCTTACTTAAGAATATTGACAGCTCGTCGACGGCGTCCATCAACCAGAACATCACATTCTATAAAAGCGGGAAAATGGAACAAGAACTCCACTCTTGACAATGCTACTTATAAGTTAGCGTTATTCACTGACTAATTTTAATTCAGAGTGGATTTATAACAATAGGCCCTACAAACTACCTTAACGAATTGCATACCAACCTCCTTAACGACCAAACCATTTGCAAGTGGCCCGCGAATAATTTCAACCTGCTGCTAACAAGTATGGAGTATTTCATGGCGCCGCCTATCGTACAAAGGCGTCCGTCAACGTACAATCCAGGGCAGTTTATGTGCGTGACGTTTGGAGAGCTGTTTCTTCTGTTAGTTCGCCTATTGGCGGCGCTGGTTTCTTATAATTGCGATAGACGTCGGTTCGCACCTTGTTGACGTTGCTGGTACATTCAGGTAGCATTTACATGAAGGGAGCTTGTATGTATTACATATAAATGCAAAACGTAGGACTTTCCTACTCAACTAATGAAACGTTATACTGTATGAATGAGTCAGTATGGCAATTTTCACGATTCGTAATTACATTCACCAGCTCACCAAAATTGAGCACAGTTTATAGCATAGCAGACTTTAGCCCGCCATATGTTAAGACAACTGTCACCTAGGCGTTTTATGACAATAATAATAAATTGTTGCCAGAATCTGAACACTAAGAGTAAAATATAATAAGCTTTCACAAAAACAGCTGTTAGCTGTATAGCTAAATCGCCAAATTCCTAACTTCATAGCAAAAAAACTTTCTTATGGACATGCAAATCACATAAAGCGAAATAAAAATTTTGTCATGTATAATTTTGTAATTTGCTTTTTCCCCTTTCTTTCCTCGCAGCTCGGCCAACCGAGTTTCATGCCAATTACTTTTCCTTCGCCAACACTGCCAAAACGTCCACTATCAAGCAGTAAGTATATTTCGTTTTTTAAACACGCTAGACCTGTATCCTGCACGCAATATCACAAGCATTCGGATGAGGAGAAAAACTTCAGTGTTCAACTGCTAGTTAAATGTATATTTTCTAGGCCAGAAGTATGTTTCAGGAAAGAGAGATTAATCCCAAACTAGGAAGCTGTCAGTATCGATGACCTAGTTTGATGTATTTATTATCATCTTAATTTCAGATCACACATAGCACTAACGTTAGCTCATAGTGATTACGTAATCACTCTAGGGGTAGCACAATCTCCAAAATAAATCTCTGATCGAACATAAAATCATACTGAAGGATTATAAAACCGTCGCTGTTGATACACGATCTACTTGCCTAGATTGCTGTGAAGACGGTCATCATCATCATCTGATTACTCGGGTCATTAACCTATCCAAACGTCGATTGACCTTCCACCTAGTTGCCAAATTACTTACTACACATGCACACAAAACCTCAGTAGGGCATTTCAAAAAAACCGGTCTTCTGCCAGGTGGAAAGTCAAGTTGAAAACAGCGGAAGATTAATTATGCGAAAGGTTATTGACAGACAAAAGAAAGATAACACGCTAGAGATGACATAAATGGGTTTAATATTACGACTAATGAATAAGCAGCAACACTTTATGGTACATGAGATGGTTTCTACAACAACTAGGTATAATCTCTCCTCACTATATTATGCATCGTATTTTAATTACATACATAGTTATATTAGTACCTACTATACTATTACAGTATGACTGAAGTCATTACTTATTTGTAACTTAATTCGCCCCAATGGCAAAGTCGGACTACTAATGAAACGCGTTTCTCAACCTTTTCACCCAGAAGAACTCCTTTAAGAAAGGTTCAGATTTCTCCTGAGAATGTTAGGGAAATTGCTTGGGCATCCCATCTAATTCATTGTTGGCCGAAAGCACTTTTATTGGTTTTTTTTTTTTTTCAATCTCTTGCGGATCCTCTAATATCTTTTCAAAGAACTGTAGTGATCTGTGGAATCCAGGTTGAGAAACACGATCCAATACAGCTTACCTATCTACTGTATAGGGTTAATATACTGTATAATAAATGTAACAAGAATTCCTTACCGTGATGACCTGCAACTCTTCGCAAGTCTTTATACTTTACCTACTGTAGATATCGTCATTATTTCTAGCTCCGTGCAATAGCAAAATGGTAGGCTTAGAAGAAACAAAGGCGATATGGCGATTGACCGATGCAGTCTGCTTTGATGTGGATTCCACAGTTTGTGTGGACGAAGCTATTGATGAACTAGCGAAATTTTGTGGCAAAGAAAAAGAAATTTCCCAAATGTGAGTTTTGATTCACAATTCTGACATGAGTGCGTGGAATCTTTAACTTTCATAACGATGTTTTTTAACAGCACTAGGAATGCAATGTCGGGGAAAATGGATTTTCGATCTGCATTAAGAACCAGATTAAGCATTATAAAACCAACCATTCAACAACTGCAACAATATGTACAAACTCATCCACCAAAATTGACAGAAGGAATCACGTGGGTGAACAACACTATTACTTACTGAATCGTATTTGTTTTTAAAGAATAATTTCTCTATAGAGAATTGATTAATGAGTTGCATCGACGACGTATCCCTGTTTACTTAGTATCAGGAGGATTCCGAAGCATTATTTTAAATGTTGCTCGAGAACTAGATATTCCAGGAGAAAACGTATTTGCCAATAGGTTAAAGTTTTATTTTGATGGTAACCCCACCTACATTTACTATAATGGCAAAGTGAAATTCTACTTTCAATTTTTGCTAACGTGTAGCATATTTTTTTAATTTTTGAAACCTAGGAACTTACGCAGGATTTGATGAGGACGAGCCAGTTTCACGATCTGGTGGTAAAGCTGAAGTGATCAAGCATCTGAAAGAACAATTTGGATACTCGAAACTTGTGATGATAGGAGATGGAGCCACTGACCTGCACACATGTCCACCAGCAGTATGTTTTAATTGCTTCAAAATATCTCGGGTAGCAACTAGGAATCAAATTACAACCTATTTTATGAATTTCAGGACGCTTTCATTGGATTTGGTGGAAATCAAATTAGAGATGAAGTGAAGAAAAACGCTAAATGGTTCGCAACAAAGTTTTCTGAGCTGCTGGATGAGCTCCAATCACTAGCAACAATATGAAAGATAAAATAGGATGGAAATAAATTATAGGCAACTATACCATTATCACATTTAATTATTTGAGTTATGAATACTCAAACAGACTCGTTTTGTAAAAAAAAAAAAAGGGCACTTCAAAGTGATGTTTTAAGTCACTGTTTATTAAGAATTTTCCACCCCCATGCTTTGCAAATTTTTAGTGACCAGGAGTTAATTTATCATCCCGGGATTACAAGACACTCTTTTAGAAATATGTGAAACAAATATTTACATTCAATTCGTGACGTGAAGGAAAAAAAATCGTTCTTTATATACATGAAGTGCTCGTTTAGTCCTTGCCTATGGCTGAATCACAGTTTAACCGATTATTTATTTGTATGTCCACCCTACAAATGGGAGAAATATTCCCCAAATAGATTTCAAAAGTATTTATGTAATTGTGTATATTATTCAATGAGTGACTAGTACAATGGAAAAATTACTGATTGTATACTATGTGCAGAAACGCTTTAACTAAAAATATCCTTTGGAGTGAAGTCTCCACACATCAAATAAAATTGGGTTTTTTTTTTTTATGTAAAACATAAACAACTGGAATTAACCTAGGACTTCAGTGAAAAATAAAAAAATTTCTGGTTCTGGAGTTTGAAATGAATTGGCCAATTGATAACATCAGTATCCTAGAGCTTGCACAGACAAAATAAAATAGGGATAAAGGCTACTAGTGCAATAAATACTGGTAACATCGTACTACTATCATCTAATGTATATGGATCTGGATTACGCGGTCCAGATGGTCGTCTGTTTTTACTGTTGCTTTTCTTTTCCTGTGGTTCTTCTTTAAACATATCTTCTTCAACTTCCAGTAGAGGTAACTTTGGGACATCTAAAGCATACTAACATGTAGGATTGCAACCACACGTAGCAACCAATTCAAATTGGTATTAACATCGTCAACTTACCGTCCACCGATCCTTTCATTACATAAATTGCGTTTATCTTCGGGTTATCTTTGGATCCCTAAAATCATAACACACGAAGTTCAAGATATATGGCGATACCTGGTACTTCCTGGTGAAATGCTGAGTGAACTCACTCACCTTTACAAAATCCACACGGAGATTACCATTGAAATCGATCATTGCACCCTCAACAATTAACTTTCCTTTGGATACTGTGAAAGGGATGTACTCATCATGAGCAACACCTCTTCCAACTTTATCATAAATGTCTAGATTGGATATAACCTTGATAGCATCATTTAATTGCACATCAAACACCTGTGAAAATTGACGAAGAGTATGAACAGTTGCAGGACAGTATATGCTATGCTGGCGTTTCAGCTAAACATATTAAAGGTTGTGGATGAATATTCATCCACAACTCAGTGACGACAAACCGTTGCGCGCGAGTCATGTTCTAGGTTATTAATTATCTGCCCCCTGCAAATTGCATATCAACTTTTTGTAGAAAATCACAATTGGTCCTACCTTCATATTAGGTGCCGTAAAATACACTTCGCAGAACTTCAGAACTAAAACATAATCCCCATCATCTTTGATAGGCACGTCATAACCAAATGTTGTCAGATGATAGCGTTCAGTCTGATATAAAATTATATCGGCAGGCGGCACACGCCCTACTAATAGCTGTTTACCGTAATCGGAGGCAGTGCCTGTTTTACCATGCAAAGGATCCCTTTGATACGTCACACCATGTATGTCCGTATGCGCATCGCCACCGGCATTCACCGCGAAAACTATTTCTCCAATGCAGGCTACATCTCCAAACAGATTCAACAACACCAAAAGTACAAACCAAATTACAAAATCGTCCAGAAATCCCACGTGGCTGCTCGTAAACACTTTCATCTTTTCCGCAAAGCTCCCACAACAGACGTTCTCAAGTTGCAAAACGCCGCCAACCAAACAAGAACGACACTTTTGTAGAGCGTCATAACAATAGCCACATAATGAGATACAGGTGACTGTATCTTTTTTTTATAACGGTACTTCAATGCATTGATTAAGGATGGCATTGTGGTAATTGACCGGAAAGTGGAAAATGTAAGCTCAGAATCATGTTCAAGCAGTAGTTCGAAGATGCATTCTCTACAGTGATTCTTCTAGTCCATTATCATATCCTTATCGCGCCTGTGGCACGGTCGGGTCTACGGGTTCTAACCCTCTCGCCCATCTCACATACTACCATATCCTGACGGACAACCTGCTCCCACGTCTTTGATCTTCCCATGCCCCAGGTGCTTCCAATCACCTCTCGGCCATGCAAAGTATTTTTAAAATTTACAGAATTAAACCGTATCAAATGTGCTTAACTACATGAAGATGGTAGGAAAACATTTTTAATTACCTTCCCAGCAGACGTTTCCATAATTCCCTTATAAACATGACTGATGATGAGATGGCGATTATGTAATAAGAGTATCAGCCGCTTGGTCCAAAATGTCTCCAGTGATTCTTCTAGTCCCTAAGCAATTAACAGTCAAGAATTGGAAACTGCAAACTTAGGTGGTCATTGAGTGCACAATGTATGTCTCAATAACTGCAAAGCTTTATTACGATTTAAAATTCTGAACTTGGTGTTTTGTATGTGAATGCAGCAAAAACACTGAAGTACTCAATCGACCTTCATTCTACCAAACAAAATGTGGATCCTAACAGAGGACATGGCAGATTAAGTGCAGGAACAATCGTACTTTGTTGAACTAATGTATTGAAACGTTCAACGGTAGCAAGTGGATCTATTCGATTGTAATTTAGTCCTCCGCAAAGATAAATCATATTCCCTTAATAAAAATAAATGTAATAGTAGGGTGAATATGGTGACTAGCACAAGTTGCGCGACACGTACGTGTTCTCAAATTGAAATAGACCAAGTGTCTAAGTATACCTGCGACAACTGCACTTGCATTGTGTCTTGGATATTTGAGAGCCCCGATAATACTCCACTCATTTGTATTGCCATCATATTTACATATGTCCGTAAGACTGGAAGGGTCCGAATCGTTGTCCTGTTTCGTGGCACCTCCAAATACGTACAGCTCGCCGTTTGCATCTGCTGCTGCAGCGAAGAAGACCTTTATGGGGATTGGACTTCTCGTTTCCCACCTACAATAAATCCATAACGAGTTAGGTTTCTGACCGAAAGAAAAAAAGAATCCAAGAAAGAAAGCTACTTACACGTGGTGCTGAAAATTAAAAGTGAAAACTGTAGACATCATTAGAATCCTACTAGTTGTATGTGTGTAACCACCAATCACAAAAATGGACCCTTTATGAATACAAGCAGCTGGTCCAGTGCAAGGCAGGGGCAAAGGTGGTAACGAACTCCATTCATTAGCCTCGACATTATAGCATTCAACTGATGCCAAAGCTCTATAACAATTTTTTATCACAAGACATACAGATTTAAATAAGTGTTCACTTTTTTTTCCTAAAGAAAATGGCCATACTTTGCGTTTACACCAGTTCCTCCTATAGCATAAATGAGTCCTGAAAAATGTACCGCAGCAAACATCATCCTACTTTCTATCATTGCTGCTTCCTTACGCCATTCGCTGCTAACAATGTGATATGAATAAACGACATTCAAAGGCTCTGGCGGGGGAGTGTTTCCCATAAAGGAATCACAACCGCCTAAATAACAAGTTGATGTCACTGGAATGAATTTAGATTTAGCAAATTTACGTTCCGGAAATTGCAGTTACCCAGAACATATATTCTGTCCTGAACGAATACACAGCAATGAAAGCTCTTCCCTTCAGGAAAATCCAAGATTGGGTCCCAGTGCAGGGTTTTGTCGTTCAGATGCACCTTGCAAAATGCCCACTTGGATTCTCTAATTAAACGAAATTAATTTATAGTTGAGAATACGCTTAATAAAGAGAATTTCAAATCTCACCCTGTGTCTTTTACATAATTGACTTCACGGCCACCGACCATCACTAAAGACGGTTTTTTAAATAACTGTGTAGGTGTACTTGAAGTGCTTGGTATCCCTAGGTATGTCCGAGGAGTCTCAATTTTCAAGGCGTTAAATGTATGATGCCTAATTAGAAGGAATTAACTCCCTCAACTTCTTAAAGATAAATCTTAAAATTAACAATGAAAGTTATACTTGTAGGCATTCAACAGCATTTGTTTTACTTCAAAAACTTCAGAGACCGATGTATTTCCGTCGATGAGCTTAATAAGCCTAGGATCAACGTTAGTCAACTGAATATTCTCCAAAATTGCGACAGCAAACTGCGATGCTTCTGCACGACCTTCTAGCCATTGCAGTGCAGCCATGTACTTCGAGTTGTCATCAGAATGACTTGCTGCTCCTTTGAAAATAATGCATGCATCCATCTTAGCTACCAGCATTAAATAGATAACTCCTGTAATTTGAAACTTTAAAATGACGCTACGTACTTAAAATTTCTACTAAATCTTCGGGTGCAACTTGCAAAAAGTCCTTGCTTTTTACAGCTGCTTCAAAATGTTTTGCTGCCAACTCGATCATGCTCTGCAGGGCACCACCTAACTGTAAGTCTTTGCATAAAACTAAGAAATAAAATAATTTCTCTACTGGACACATCTTCATTATCTCCACACATTTATCAACTAGCTTATCTATACCAAGCTGTACACTGATCTTTAAAATGTCAACAATATTATCATCATGCAGTCTCGCAGTTTCTTCATATAGAAATCTTATAACTTCGTTGACAGCTTCAACGTTCACAGTCTCTGGTAAGACAATTTCCGTCACTGGCTCAGTTGAGGCATTAAATATTGTCATATATTTCTCGCTGAGTCGCGAAAGTACCAATTTATGGATACATAACGTCACACTGCCAACTCTGAGAGTTAAATCACAAAGGGTTCTGTCATTATACAATTCTGCGAGATGCAAGGTGCCCTTCTTTTCCTTTGACTGATTCGATATTTTCTCTATATCGGTTCCTAAAGAGGCGTCATTCTCATCAAATTTAATTAATTTAAGTTTTTGATCTTTATACAATACGTGGCCAGTTCGGATTCCAGAATTGCCAGCAGTTCTCATTAACTTTGCCAAAGAACTTACAGTCGATCGTTTAGAATTAAGCTGTGATTTCGATGTAGACGCCATTTTACAGTAGATTCGATATCGTTTCTTCACTTTGAAATAGAAATTTTTCCCCGTACACGTGACAAATTCGAAATGAATTACTTCTATGGCTTCTTGAAAAGCAACATCAACGTAGTTCAAACTCTTCAAAATCACTATATACAGTATTTATTTTCTTTTGAAGCTTGAAATGAATGTCAGTGTATAAATAAATAGTACCGCAACCAACCTCTCACATTCCAAAGTAGTAACCACTGCTTCTGTCCAAAATATGTTGAAAGCATTAACACAACGAAGTGCCAAGAATTAAGTTTTTAGTATGTTATTAATGGCCTCTTTAACATCCTTTGATACCTCATTTAGCTCTCGAATATTCATCTATAAAGTGTATATTATTATAGTGATTAATTCTGCCGAATTAATTTAAGGCAGTTAGGGTGGAGTGGCTAGAATGGGTGCGAAAGACCAAGGTGTTGCTAGGGTGCTGGTGGAGATCTAGGCATATGGTTCCCATCGTGGGGTGCACGCCCCACAAGAGAGCAATTTGAAGTTTAAGGGGGCGATTGAAGAGTGGTATTAACTCATAATGCGATTTGCTTTGCAATTTCCTAGTGATTTCGTCCTCAGTACATCTTACTGTCCAACTGCGTCCTGAACAAGTTATCAATTTGGGTTCATTCAGTGAAATGGGTTCACTTTTTGAATAATACAATGAAGAATATGTCACCATGGGTCCATCAGGATTTTTGAGAAGTTTAGGTGGGGCATGGCCAAAAAAAGGTTGGGAAACATAGGTCTAGCATGAAAAATCTCACTAGCAAGGTACATGTCACAAAGGATTACATATTCATATTTATGTAAAGCACCACTTACCCGTTGTTCTCTGCAATTTTGAACCAAATGTGCTGAATGTCGGGCAAACGTCTGCCGCATCCCATCCACTGTTAGCAGCAATTCTGAACAAGTAACGTTCTGAAAATCATTTTTATTAGTACAATTATTAATTCTATGCTTAATGCACATCAACACTGAACGCGCAAAAAATTGCCCAAAAAAATGATGAAGATTTGCATCGAAACGCGCTCTCTTGTTTTATACAGTGTATAAAAATAACTCACGTTTACGTCGGCGTTTTGTAAAGAGTCATTCGTACTTAATAATTTTAGTCGAACGCTAATAAGCTCGAATTTTCGACTAATAGCTTCTACCTGTAAAAAAATAAAGTGGTAATCGTGGAATCCACCTGTCATTTATGCATATTAATACCTTTACACTGGATTCTCAAGTCGTGCGATTATTGTATCACTCACGCAGTACCTTATGTTCATAATTCTTTAGCCGATCTTCATCCATTCTTTAAACGTTAGTTGTAATCTAAAACTAATTAATAATTCTAATAAAAATTATTTTATAAATGCCCGCCAACGCACCAACACACGCCAACGTACCACTGACGTCATCGGTGAATCAGAGTCGATGGCAGTTGGTTGACGTCACAGGCTCCGGAACAAGAATTAGTTGTTGGCGTCAAGCAGTAAAATGGCCGGCCGATTGTCGTCGTCGGCTCATAACAACGAAGGAGCCGAAGATCATTTTGATCAAGAAGACGAAGATTTTATTCATAGTTACGGCACGACGGTCGAAAGCACGCCTTTGAAACCAAAGAGAAATATGATATCAAGTGACAGTATAGTTGTGAAGATAGAAGATAAGTACAAAGAAAAATTTTTGGAACGATTGAAAATTCCAGATGATGTGCGTATTTATTTATTTATTGATACATACTGTATATTAAAATTTGAACCTTTTACTGACCATTGTGGAAACTTAGGTTGCTGCTGCTTTATATATTTTATCAGAACTATAAAATTAGTAGTTTGTAACTGTCCGTTTTATATGTTCCTTTTAAATAGCAATTAATGAACATTAAGTAAGAAGTTCTTTTATGAAGTTCATCTTAGATCATCACATATAATTTACTTATCATTATTTACGTTATCTTCCTATTTGATTCTCGAGGACTTAAAAGTCTGCTATATCTCGGCTATCAGAACTCGTTTGACCTTAGCCCAATTCAGAAACTTGATTTTTTTTATTAAGTAGGCCATGTTTTGTTGACTTTTTATTATGCATCATTTCTTAGACCGGAAACACGATCTTTGCAATTATTCAAATAAGTTTGTTTGTGGGTTTTTTTTTTCAGACAGCATCCAAAGACAGTGATTCACTGATACAAGACATCTTTTATCCTCAGGACAAATATGACTCTCATATGAGGTTAGTGTGAGATGATACATATGCATAGCGTCGTTCAGACGTTACTATCTGTTGTCATTTTTATAATTAGTTGGTGGAATCATCCAAAAGTTAGACAAAATTGGAAGATCGTTTTGGCGGCTTTCGTCCTACTGATTATTGGATTGGGTAAATTAAGTGCAGTTCGTCGTTTTCTCTATTTTTAACTTTATGGACTAAATCTTTTTATTTTTCGTAGGCTTGTTGACGACAGGAGTTTTGGTAGAAATTATGCCAGTAGCAGGTAAGTTTAGTTTAATCTTTGCATCAAGCCTGTGGTTATACCTTGAATTATTAAGTTTTGAAAATATTTTAAATATCGTAGGTTTTAAAGGCTTTGTGTTCTTCATTGCTGGAGCTATCTGTTTTATTCCAGGAGGTGAGTTAATTTTACCATAGTTTTGTAAACTTTAGGGGTAACTATTTTAAAATAGCCAAACTAGTTTTCGTTAGTATAGACTTTTAGGATTTCCCTCCGTTTAAAAGGTTCTTGAAGTACATGAATATGTAAATTTTTGCGCCACAGTTACAAATTCGCTCATTCTGCATTTATTGTAGGCAGAAGTGGTGCAGAAAACTTAGGACATCATAACTAGTCTAGCTGTATTGATGATATATCTTCTGCCTCGTTGAGCTTATTCGTTGTAGCAGTCTAGACTTCTCTTGTTAATTCTTGTATTCTTTTATTTAGCCTATCACGTGGTATATGTATATTGTGCTGTCAAAGGAAAGCGAGGATTTGATTTTCACAGTTTACCACTTTTCAACTGACCCTGGTTTATCCAAATCTGGTCAACTGATTTCTGTCTGCTTGGATGCTAACAGAGATGACTGGTACATCGTTAGTTATTCGTGTGCCACACCACTCGTGATAAACATAATTATCATGAAAGTACCTCATGTCCAAATACACTTCTCTCTCTTTCCTTATACATTAATAATGCATGCACACCCAGTATTTGTGGAAGGGAGAGAACAAAGAAACATTTAAGTTATTTTTTTTTTATTTTTGTTGTAGCTCACTTGTAGGTGAGAATTGTGAAATTATAAGACGTAGGCAGCTACGCAAAGAACTGCTCAAACTCGCCGAATCTCGCCATATATTCTTGTTTGATATATGCGTCAGATCAATTTGTGTCAATGGTCTATCTTGTAGCAAAGAGCTGTTGTTTCACTCCTCCCATAGGTGTACACCTGTGCAATTGTAAATACATACATAAACACATATATATATTTTTGGCAAATAAAAATCATGTATTTAATTTAAAGTATACCGATTATCAATACCATTGTGTTTAAGTAAATTCTTCTTTAATTTTAAAATAAATGTTCACAGGAAATGTCAAGAAATAACATTAAAACCACGTTAAAAATCAATATACACCATGTCAGTTGTGTTGCGATCTCGTTTTCAATCTCCGAGGAGCCTATTCAAAGAAACAAAAATCGATTTGTCTAATGAACTTGTAAAATCTCAAAGAGGAGTTCCTAAATTCTCTACCACAGGCTTGATGGTCGAAGTCGTGGTGGCTGGAACGCTCTCTCTAGGCCCGCCTGTAGATAGTCTAGAATAGAAAGTTACTATCAGAAAATTAATATTAAGAAGTAGTGTCTTATAAAATATACTTTACATGTGATTTTCTGGCATAGAAAAAAATGTTCCATGGGATCCGGCAGGAATTTCATCCGTATGGCGAGATTGTGAATCACGGCGGCCACCAAATGTATTTGACTGCTCATTAGATGCCCTGTTTGTGAACTTTGGCCTAGCACCTAGAATACATATAAACACTCCAAAACAATCCTTCAAATTTTAAGGCCCTGAACAAGTAAAATTTACCAGTAATGTCGATACCAGGGGAATGATGGCGCGATGAGGTAGCACTACTAGAGTTCAACAAACTAGTTTCTGGCCTGTGTCGAGCTTCATAATGAGTTCTCGATACTAAAGGCGACCCACTGTTGGCATACTGAGCTTTTGCCTCTCTGATGTTATTAAGAGAAACTTCGTTATCATCGTAAATCTGTCTCCGTTGAAGTCCATAGTCAGGTGACACTTCAATGGGAACATGACGCACTTTAGGGGATCTTAGTGATAGATTAGCCAATGGAGGATGCTCAGTTTCTGTGGTGGGGGGAACGACAGCCTTGTCCTTCAGGGAATTTTCGATTGCTTCCTTCAGAAATAATTCCTCCAGATAATCATCTGGATTCCACTGGTACTTTTGACGTCGCATTTCTTCAGCAAACGAGTTCCATTTCATAGGATCCTCTTTCGGAAATGGAGGAATCACTGGTAATGATGAAAGTTCTTCATCTTCTGTTACCTGATCCACCAGCCCTTCCACTCCGACGTCAGGAATTCCACTGCAGCGCGACTGAAAACAAAGGCAAACATTATGAATTCAAAAACAATGACTACTTTCAAGGCCACAACTCGCCTGATGCAAGATGACTGAATCTGATTTGAAGAGTTCCCCACAGTATTCACATGGTATCATGTCCTGAATATCATCAGACGTTGGCCTATGCAGAGTGCTTTCTTAATATGAGGAATAATGTTACCTGCAACCAGATTTAAATAAAGCACTCACTCGGTAAAAACATCTGGTCTCTTCGAAAAATCGTTCAGAATTGTGGCAGGTTCCTTCTTATTATTATTCTTCAAGCCACGTAAATTATTCATCTCTGAGGATATCTGTTTGTTTAACAAACTGTTCTCGGCAGGTCTGGGGATCCTATTTCCGAGGGAATTGATTTGACAGTAACGCTGTAAAAAAATGTATGATGAGGACGAAATAAAGAAATTAGTTTGGCAAGTTATTCAATTTCCCTATTAACAACTATTGCATTTACTTGGTGATCCAGTAGAAGTTCACTAGGAAAAAGTTCATTGCAGAATTCACAAGGTAGAGACATTTCTTCATCTGCAATTGGAGGAATCAATAAACTGTTAATTTGTGTGCTACTCTCCTGAAAATTACCTTACCTTCCTTTGATAGTGTAGGTCCAACAACCTCTGTTAAACATTTGTTCTGCTCTGAAGAACCAACGGGCGGTCTAAACTCATTAGATCCAAATGAATTTGTCGAATGACGCCATTCATGTGCCAAGGTACGGTCAGTGAATTCTTGAAAAGGTGGATATCTTGAGACAGAATTACCCAAATGACCAACAGCAAAAGGATTTAGTGGATCCTCAGCACTGTTTTCGTCTCGGAATTCGTTTTCCATCATGTGTAGAGACAACAAACGATCCAACTGTTCCATGGACATCTTCGAAGCATCACCAAGGCTTGGGTTGGAACGGCGTACATCTAACTCTTCTGCAATATAATCACAATGATTCTACCATTTTCTTTCTTATATTCCACTGGATATGTATCGTTCACTTACCATTGAATATTGGTTTAATAGTTTCCTTCCGCCTCTCATTGTGAGCATTAACATTAATTTGAGGCATGTCATTTGTTCTTTTCCCGGGACTACTGCGAGATCTCAACAATAATGGCTCCTACCACAATTAAAGGTGGGATCATGAGTTTAAATAATGCACGAAATCACTTGAGCTCCTAAATATCCTGGAATGTCAGATATACTGACAATCGCGATTTATCAACCTATTAATTTAGATGTTAAGTTCATAGAAAAATATAATCACCTTATCGTCTTTACTACTGTGAAAATTCTTCAATCTCGAATTAATAGAAGCGACATCATCGACGCCATTTGTCATACAGTGTTTATCAAGATCTGATTGGACACACCAATAACACCGTCTTATATCATTGTCAATAACATTGCCCTTAGCTCTTTTACACGTCTATAAATGTATTAATACCTTCTATTGTAAGAAATATATGATTATTCGAATTATGAATATCCAGGAATTTGACCATGACATATTGTCCACACCCATCACATCTTTCTGTTCTACTTCCACAATAATCTTCATGATCATCTTGATTATTAGCAGTCACTTCCATCCCACAAAAGCAGCACTTCACTAATCTTTTAGCACAAAATTTATTCTGAGAAAGAAATAAAAAAAACAACGAGGATCGTCAGAAATAATTAACGAACTTATAATTGCTAATGACTATTTCTTACGTCGTGTTCTTCAATATTATGATGCTCGATTTCGTCTCCACATTTCCCACATTTGATTTTCGCATGAGCTTCTGTTACGTGCGTCTCTAAATCGTTTTTTGGAAAAGGCTCCTTACATATTTTACATAAGCTTATATTACGAAAGCAGTGTGCTGTATGCATCACAAAATTAGCTGCCGACACATCTTTTTTGCTGTAAAAACAGAGATGAGAACGTAAATCTCACATTAAACACTTCTATCCCTAAATATGTCAGTTCCTGATACTAAATATTTAGGAGCGAACTATAAATTCGCATCGTGTCTATAACAATACTATATCTAGCAGTCGTTGACAACGATCAACAACGACATCTGAAATACTCAACATTCTTTTTAAATATTGTAATTTAATAATATCGCCTTACCAATTTTCACAAAATTTCTGTTCTTGAACCGAATCTTCCATCATTTATAATGATTTCGCAAGGAAACAAATCTGTTAGCCGACAATCTAGAACTAAAATGAATTCGCAGTGAACAACTCAGTTCATTAAATACCGTCTTGTTTTATAACTGACATGAAAGAGTTGGTGAACAGGTACACACCATTGAAATGAGACTATTCAATCACTCATTCAGCACAGTGATTATGTCATCTGCTAAATATAGCCTGGAATGAGTTTGGGCAAACAACCAAAACATTCACTCCCAAAAAATGTTTCAACTATAAGGAAGAAAAAAAGGCATGAGATCGTTGCGACGTATGTGACACACAAGTAAGCGACTAATGCCATATAAAGCGAAAATAGATTTTATCGAAGTCTAACTATATGAATGAAAAATCTAACCTGTAACAAGGCCGTAAAGGACTTTCGGTGAGGAACTTCAACCTTCGCCTATCTTTTCTAACTAACAACAAACACAAGATTCTTTCTTGTTATCAAAGCTGCCAAATACTTGTGCCGCAGCTGGGGACATACCCTAATTTTTTCACAACAACATATGATCATTGGAGGGCGCCACGTGTTCGCCGACTTTGCTAGTTGATGACGAAAGTTAATCGACTTTAAATTTGACTTCTTTTAGATTTAATTAATGTTATCAGTGAAACGTTATAATATTGTTAATGTTGAATTCGGTTATTTCTTTGTTCATCATAAGAAATATACAGTCATTTCTGTCATTACAAATTTGTGAACTCCGTACTAAATAGAAGCCTTAACCTCGTACCAATACAGTACAGTATGTGCATTTTGTTTTTCAACGCTCAGGTGAATCCAAAACCAGACGAATTTTCTTTAGTCTTAATCAATAATCGAGATGAAATGCTAAATCGACCAACTCAAATAAGCCATTTTTGGAATGAATGCCCAAATGTCATCGGAGGTATAATAATAACACTTTGCAATCCACTAATGACCACCTTAACAGTATTCTCCATTCAATCGAAATAAAGAACGAATAAATGAAACTGGAATAATTTTCAGAAGTTATTCTTTTACACATTTTTTACCTTTCGAAATTCACCCATTTTTGTCGTCGGCACTGCAGGTAGAGATGCCACTCCTGGAAAAGAAGGGGGTACTTGGCTTGGAATGTCTACAAAAGGAA
Source organism: Trigoniulus corallinus (assembly GCA_013389805.1). Taxonomy (NCBI): domain Eukaryota; kingdom Metazoa; phylum Arthropoda; class Diplopoda; order Spirobolida; family Trigoniulidae; genus Trigoniulus; species Trigoniulus corallinus. The sequence continues at coordinate 22,420,911 of JAAFCE010005724.1, read as the reverse complement.
AAATTGGCGTCCTTTTGAATGTATTACAACCTCGCTGGGATGAAATCCCACATGCAAAAGGCAGAGGTCAGGTCTTGATTTTGATGATAAACCAAGCTCATTTACTAAGTGACTTGACACCATAGTTTCTCTCTCTGCAGGAAACCTAGTATCTGACTTTCTTTGTTCTGATGTGACTAGCAAGGACTACTTGAACAAGATAGCTAAAGAACGTGAGTTATACAATAACTTCAACCTGATTACGATCGAAACCAGGTAAATATTATAAAGACGGTGGAAGGTTTACCACAAGCCACAATATAGACATCTTCTTCATTAAGGTTGCCGTTTGATAATTTCGTAATTGGACATTATCATAACATCACAGATCACCCTCCACAGTTCCTGTCTGCAGGTCAGCCTTACAAGTCCTACAAATGACAAAATGCAACAGTAATTTAGTCCCTTTGTTATACGTAGGGTTTCACGGAGTAGGCAATTGTCTTCCTGATAGACTGTGGAACAAAATTCCGTATGGCTTGAATAAATTCAGAACAATCTGTCACCAATATCCAAAAGTAGAGACAAAAGAAGAGCTGATAGCGAGTTTAATGGAATTGCTCAACGACGACACCAAGTCAGAAGCCAACCTCTAAGTTGTTTGAGATACAACTGAGAATCAGTTACACTTACCAGATTTTCTTTCAGACATTATCCAGATCCTTACTTGGAAAGCCAAGGGCCCGATAAAGGGAGCAGTTACTTGGCATCTTTAAGCGCCTTGTGTGTAAAAATTCCGGAAGTGAAATATGGGACTAGGTAAGTTAAAAAATAATCATTATTAAGAAGTCTTCATTAGTAGTAACTCTGTTTTTGGTCGCTTTGCAGAACCAATACAGTGATCTTGATTGATGCAGCCGGAAATGTCGATTATGTAGAGAGAACGATGGACGAACCGGTCGACAACCAAAATCCTCAGTGGTCTACTCAGCACCACAAATTCATCCTTGAATAAGGATGATAAGGATTCATCCAAAGTATAAAGCTTGAGGGCAATACTCTAATGCTGGTACCTCGTTTGATAATCAGGGAATCTTTTATGGATCATGCAATGTATAATGTAGAAACAGTAAGCAAGATTTTTTATTATAAATAATATTATACACGCATTTTATCATTGTATGATAAAATTTTTATTATTAAATTTTCCTCAAAATTTCCAGGGGGTAGATGGTATCTTATTACAAACATTTCCAAATAATTTCATTTACGAATAACTAAGAAAATATTTCCAGAGACCATCGACCTTTTTAAAAATAGATGTTTGAACATCAGAATTCATTACTGCTGACTGAGGAAGCTCTAACAATAGAGAGCGGCAGTATTACGTTGACCACACGTTGGGAAAACTGTGTACCACTAATACCCAAAAATCGTCACATTAGCGTAGTGTCTATGCAGTCTGCATTATAACTATGCAGTGGACGGGGCTCTAATGACCTTGTAGTTAAAGGGCCCTAAAACACCAGCGAAACAAGAAACAAAATCTAACAGTAGACTAGTTTGGCATTTAAAATTTAAAAATAGTAAAGTCAATTTTAAAAAAAAAACAAAACAAGTAAATTCAATGGTAATAAAACACTGCCGTTATGGGAAGGGGAATAGTTCAGTCTAAAAATTAAAAGTACACCTCTAGTTTCAAAGATCTATGTTCTTCAGATTGGAACCCGAAGACGATGGAGGTTCAATGTCAGTTGGTTCAAACTTTCCAATAGGCTTTGTGGATTCCTAAACAGAAATGTACTATTTGAAACCAGTATTAAGTGTTACAGTAACGAAGTCAAATTAACACAAACCCTCTTTCCTTTCAACTTCAACATTTCTTCTCTTAGTTTTTTAAGGATTGATTGGTTTGGTTTGTTAGCAGTGGTTCGGCATTGTAATTCTGTAATCTCTTGCTCTTCTTGCTGCAAAAAAAAAACAATGTGGGGGACAAATTGTGAAAAAGTTCAGTGGAAAACACTACTACTATTAGTAATAACTGGCAGTACTTTCTTCTCTTTAAGCGTTTTACAGGAACCTTTTCCGTACAATCGCAGCAAGGATCCCCAACTATTGATATGAGGATGAAGTGCCTATAAAAATCCTTAGGATAAATACTCCATTTTCAAAATGTTTTTTTATATACAGTGGAACCAAAAAAGTATTGAAAAGGTGTTTTTAAATTACTTTGAATAAAAGTGATAGAGGAAAAAATTGTGAAATATACATCACATGACACTTTTCCCGAAATTTGATAAATTTACATCAAGGGAATTTTAAATTAAAAGAAAAAAAAATAAATATCACAGACCAAAAAAAGTATTGGCAACCGTGAAGTTTGTTAAATTTGTATTACCATACGTACATGCAAAATTAGTTAGTTTTAGTTCAGTGTTTGTTAACTACAAAATGTCGAACAAAACTCGTGAACTGGAGAAAAAGAAACCAAAAGTTCTTAAATCTTCTGCCAGCTGTCAAACATGGAGGTGGTCATACTATGGTTTCGGGTTGTCTGTCATCTAAAGGCACAGGAAATTTGCATTTTATAGAAGATACAATGATAGCACATGTTTATATTGGTATTTTGTGGTGTAATTTAAATGCTAATGTGGAAAAATTTGGGTTGCCAATACTCTTTTGGCTCGTGATTTTCAGTTTTTTTTTTCATTATTTTAAAATTTCCTTGATATAAATTTATCACATTTTGGGAAAAGTTGTAATAAAGCATTGTAAATGTAATTTCCATTAATTTTTTTCCATGACACGAACCTGCAAGATGGTCTGTGATGCTCGTTGCTTACCATCCCTTTTATTTTTACAAAGAACTTGAGCAGTGCGCTTCCCTACAGTCATTGTAAACTCGTTCTTTTGGTGTTTCAATGTGTGCATGTCAAACTTGATTTGAGTATCACCCATACCATAATTTCTGCAAAACCACCATTTAAGAATTTCACTGAACGCATTAGCTCATACAACAAGATTTCATTTAAAAAAAAAATACATTGAACTCGAACCGTTTTAGACATTCCAACAAAATTTGATATGGCGACGGTTGTCCTGCTTTTGCACACAACTCACTTACACGTGGATCCTCAACCCTTACGTTATCAAAATACTGAAATTTCTAAGACGAACTCAAATTAATCACTAAATAGATATAGTTAAAAAATGAATCCATCTTAATACGACAAACTCACGTCCAAACCCTGCTGTTGAATGTTTTGGATTTTATCATCGGGGTTAATGTGTTTCATTTGTGGAATGAGTACCTCCAGTGTAGCTTTAGCTATAATCAACAAAAAAACTTAACAATCAAATTATAATGATCTCAACAGAGTTCCATCTTCACGATGCTGTATTACCACCACAAAGATCAACAGTACCTGCTGCCAACTTAGCATGCTTTTTACTACTTCCAAAACCAGAACCATATTCAACATCAATGATAAAAACAGTAGCTCCATATGGGTTGCTGGCGTTTTCTACAATTATCATAGTACAACAATGTGAAACTCAATGTGGTAAGTTAACAAGTATTTATTATTTCAGGGCAGAATTTACCAAGTTCTCTAAAGACATAACGGGGCTGCACCCTCATGGTGTGTTGAACATACTCATGGAGTATGCATACGTACGACTTGCCATTGGGGTTCATCACAAATTCGCCTTAAGTATGGCAAAGATTATAGTATAAATAAAAGGATTGAAGAAATAACAAGACAATATCCTTCACATAGATACTCACTTCGACGTGGATTGGTCGATGCCCCACCTTCTTTATCAGGCGCTGGTGGAAGTGGACAGGTAATTAGTTTTGTTCCTAGAGGCTAATGGATTCCACCATCAATTAAGAATTCTAACAGGTAAATATTTAACATAATGAAGGACTTTTACCAAAGTGGGGCGATGCATTTGTTTCATTCGTTTCTGATGCTTACGCCTTCCAGCCCAAGTTCTAGAATGATACAAATCTATATATATCCATCTTGCAAATATGAAAGGAATCTTCTTCAGTCAATTAACTAATTCCCCTTACTTGAAACGACGAACTTTAATAGTTTTAAACTCAAATAAGTTTTCGCAGTATTTCCTGAGAGTCATGTAATCTGCAATGACCAGTTTTATTACACTGTCGCTTAACGGGTCATTTAAAACATCAACAAACTCAATTTGCTTACCTATCGACTTCTCTTTGGTATTTTCTTGAACAGTTTCAATTTTTGCGCTAGGAAGATTCTGGTTACTTTTTGACGCCGATCCTTAAAAGTTGCCATTCAATTAATGTATTGCAAGCAAACACCGTAAAGACAACTAACACAAATAATTCCAGCTACCATTAGAAAGCACGCTATCCATCGAATCGTTACAATTTGAAGCCTCAGGAGGCTGCTGGAGTACCTCGAACTCTTGCTGTTGAACCTGTGTCTGCTCCCTTTCAAGTTCCCGCCGGTAATGAAGGCACGGAATCGTTGCAATTGGCACCTCGTGCTTCTAAACGAATAACATTAAATGCCACCACATGTTAAAAAAAAATGAAAAACGGGATAATTAGTGTGGAGTACGTTTTTATAAAGTAAGAGGGCTCACTCTAGCACTGCCTGGACCTAAAAAATACGGCTTTGACAACGTGCAAACTCTACTTGATTTATGGAGGTAAACAGGCATTCCACTATTATGAGTAACTTCAATCCAACCTTCGGGAAGCACTTCAAAATGATCTTGTCCACGAACTATGTTAGAAGTAAATAATCGGTTTTGAAGTGGCACCGACACAGGGTCCCTACAGTATATGAACTACTTAGTATCAATAAACAGTGCCGTGTTAACGTATGAGCTCGCTGGGGCCCATGGTTCCATGCTAATCTGTGTATGTCAAGTGACCATTTACATATTATTCCTGTGAGTGGTTGTCGTAGGGGCCCCAGCACACCGCTTTGCCCAGGGGCCCATAATGATGTTATGACGGCACTGCCAATAAAGTCATATAGTTAGTCGATATATATTACCTTTAAGGACAACTTTTTCACGTTCTTCATGTGCCATCTCATCATCATCACATTCATCCCCGTCGGACCTAAAACATTTTCGCGCACGGTATTCATCTAATTTCTGATCGAGCATCGCGTCGATCTCTTCAATTGGCACATCTTCTTCGCTATCATCCCAGCCATCATCACTACTTCCATCGCCGTCTCCGTCCTCATCGTCATCTTCGTTCAAATCATCCAACACGTCAAAATCCATTTTTTGTTGTCCCTGGCCATTAACAGGGTCGAGTGACTTATCGTCACAATCGCAATCATCATCATCATCATCATCGTCGTCGTCGTCATCTTCCATCTTATCTTGGTTAGGATCAGTTTCATTGAGATTCTCTTGGTCTTGTTGTACCCCGTCACCATACAAAGACATCTTAGAGGTGAGAGCTAGCATACAGGTGAATTTGATTAACTTTCTAATGATAATATTTTTTAAAGGAACAATCCATGACAAATTAACGGATGGGGATAAAAGAAACCAAGAATTCTGACATCGCTTCCCGTGTTTTTAATGGTAAAGGAGGTATTTTGATGGTGAAGTAGGCAAATATGGAATCATCAACTGAATTCGACTTACACTCTGTATTTGTGATGCAAGTCTCAAACTCCCACTTTCCTTTTCAGACATACGATGTAAAGAAAATAAGATTTTGCTAGGATGCTGCTTTCAGCACTGCTACCAGTCAAGATAAGAGAGAGTGCTCTGAATTGACTGAGGACTCGAAACACTCTCTTTATAAAGACTTCAGCAATGCGAATGAAATGATTTATCAAAATGGACACCACTCTTTCTGATATTTTAACAAACAACATCATCCACCGATTTGATTTCTCTTTCGCTTTCAAAACGATTAACAGTAATTAGAGTTTTGAATCCGAGGTAGCAGAAAAACAACCTAACTGCCAGCCTCGACCCAAACTCTAATAAAAAAAATTATAGCTTACATCCTTCATGGCACTTGTATAAAGGTGCCTAAGAAATAAAAATAGAGGATTAACGAAACAATTTTTGTTTTCAAAATTAAATTGTAGCATGAGGTGCAAACAGCAAATGTCACTTTTGGGAAGTCTGGGTTCGAGTAACAAACTGGGTTCTAGTGGCTTGTATCACCACACAAACAAACTTTTTATAGTTAAAATTGCTTTCATTCATTTCTACCGTGTGAAAGTGGTTGGGTCCAAAAACATATTAATCAGTAAAATTCGGAAACAATAATTTATTTATCTCGTCTATGGCGTATATGCTCTACTTTCTTACTGTAGGGTTGTTTCCAAATATACTGTGCCCTATAGCGTGAGCAATAGTGCCTGCGCTAGCTAGGAGTATCATGATTGAATGCTAGTGACTAATATTCAATTGCCTCAAACTAGTCTGTATTATTATTGTCTATTTTCACAAAGGTATTTCGCCTGGCGTAATTGAAGGTGAATCATGAATCAGGTGACGTACGTGCATTTTAATTAGCGAGACCCGGAAAAAACTATAAATATATTCATCTTCAGCAGTCGACAAAATTTTAGTGGAAAACTTAACCTTGGAACTGCTCTTGGTAGAAAAGCAATATATAGGATTAATATGATATATTCCGCCACTGAAAAATTTTGAAAACTTGTTGTCGTTGTCATCAGATGTGTTTTTTTGGATTTGCAGTTTCATGATGATGTACAAATGCACCATCAAGGCGTAATCAAACCGCGATAGAACAGATTAAAGGGTTCTTAAAAGCAATTACAATAACAATAGTGGTGGCGGTTGTAGTAGAAGTAGTAACACAATAGTCATATGTGTAATTATAAGCCCCAACTTATTAAATCTTACCTCATAAATTATTAAATTAAGAACCTCCGTAAAAAATATAAAAAAAACACGAGACTATTCCACTAATTTATAGCTGGAACATGACTAGCGACAGCACAAAGCCACAAAAAAAAGTGTTCTAAGGCGCCATCTCTCGGCAATCGCCAGAACGGTCTTTCAATGGTCAGCTCTCGGAATCTTCCATGCGTACCCAGTTTTGTTGCATAATACTGTATGTAATTATTAGGAATGAACTGCTTTGAAATTTTAGTTTTTCAGGTTTTTTGCTTACCGGCGACAGGGGGCAAACTAATATGCAATAGAATGTCGATCAATTATTTTTCAGGGGATGGAGGAGACTCGACGAATCAATGGGGGATGGTTGAATTGGAGAGAGGCAAGTGGAATCCAGTGTCCCAACCAAGTTGAAAGGGAAGTTTTACAGGGCAGTGGTTAAGCTACAAGAACATATGTTATACGCATCAGTGTTGTGAAGTGAGCACAGAACATACAGTATATATACACTGTACATCGTAGTGAGGAACAGCCACGGAAATAAATGCAGGTAGCTGAGATGTCAAGTGCTGTGGTACATGAGAGGGGTGTCAAGAGCTGATAGAATTAGGAATGAGTGTATTAGAGGTAGCCTGGGGGTAGGGGACATCGTGGAGAAAATGAGGGAGTAGATAGAGGCAGTATGAACTGGAGGAAAAGGAGCTCGTCAGGACCATTACAGGAATGCAAGTGGTTTGAAGCACCTGGGGCAGGGAAGACCATAGCAGACGTGGGAGCAGGTTGTCCGTAAGGATATGGTGGTGTGTGGGGTGGACGTGGACCTGGTGGCAGATAGACGGGAGTGGAGTGCTAGAACCCGCAGATTCGGCCCTGCCACAGGTGGGATAAGGGAATGATGATGATACGGACCAGAAATAGTGAAGCATAAATGTGGGAACGAGATCGACATACAGTAGCATTATTGTGCCTGGAAATTATTTGTCTCTACATTCCATAGGAAATAATATCATGGAAATGCCTGTCGAATTTTTTTTCTTTCTCTTTTCACCACTATCGTATCGTCATTTTTGTAGCTTTATAACAATTTATGGTTGTCCCCAAAAGTTGCACTTCCGTGGTTGTTGGATTTAGAATTAGTTTGAAGATGCCGCCGACAATGATCCTATTTACCCGGCAAGGTATTCGTAGTATTTCTAGTTATTCCTCTCTCAGCAAGAAATGTGATTTAAACCTACGTGTTAATTTTAAATATAAAACACCTAAAAATACAGCTAAAGGTGGTAGTACTTATGTTAATCACAAAGATAGTGACATTATAGCACGTTGTGCTAAAAGTCAGACGTTTACAAGTGATTTGGAGTACCCTAAAGTCGACGAAAACAGACATTTTTCACATGAGACCTCCAAATCTTTGGAAAGAAGTAGAGAAAGTAAATTTGGGGGTTTCTTTCATGATTATAAGGATGAGGATAAAGGAAGTAGTAGAGATTTAATAAGAACGGACCATTCTTGGAATGGATTTGCGGAACACTCAAGTAGAAACAAACATCGGTAATATTAATGGACGGGAGAATTTAGGTTCATTAGTTTTTAAAGTATAATTATTGTTTATTTACGTAAATATAAATACATTACGTTGGAACATTCAGTAACGTAATTAATTTTTTTATTGCTACAGAAATGTAAGGAATGACGGTGGTTCGATTGTTATCGGCGAGATTGTCTTCGGAATCAATCCTGTTACTATCGCATTAGATGTACAAAGACGTCCATTCCACCAGTTATTTATTAAACGAAGCTCAATTTGCAATCAGAACAAACGTCTAACGGCAGTGGAAAATCAGGCCATAGAAATGGGTATTAGGGTCCATAGGGTGAAAACGAATTTCCTTGACCAATTATCAGGAAATAGACCGCATCAGGGAGTCTGTTTGGATGCAGGAAGCCTAGACTTCGAATTGTATGTTCCTGAAGAAAGGTGTGTACTTTCGCTTGACTGATACACAGAAATTTAGTGAATTTAAGATTTCTTTCGTTTCTTACACGTTACATAACTTGAACAGGCAAGTAGAAATCAGTTGAAATCACAATGTTTGTTTTTATTTTCAGTAATACTGAAAAAACGGATTGTGATGATACCAAGAAACTTTGGATATTTTTAGACAGAATTCATGATCCAATGAATTTTGGCGCAGTTCTGAGAAGTTGCTACTTTTTTGGAGTTAATAAAGTTTTTACAGTAAAGAAAGATTCGTATGTTATACATATTTTGATTTCCTATTTATGGTGTCGTTTTTTTTTTCATAATTCTTACGTTTTATTTACTGTGTAGATGCCCACTGACCCCAGTTGTTAGTAAAGCGAGTTCTGGAGTTATGGAAGCCTTAGTAGTCTACCAAATTTCACATCCTTTAGAGTTTTTGAAGGTTGGCATATTGGCGTCTCTATAATACTAATATGATTTTCATGGCTTAAACTCTTTTGTAGTCTAGGAAAAGGAGTTGGAGTATTGTAGGTTCTGCAAGCCATGATGCGATTCAAGAAGTCAGAAAAGTGGTGCAGTTGAATGACTTCATTTGGCCTAAACAAACCATTTTAATGATCGGTGAGTTTGTCATACTACGCCATTGGATTAGGCATATTATTTTATTTCTTTCATCTGTTAATTTTGTTTTTCACAATACTAATGCAGGTAATGAAGGTAGTGGTATTTCAAAAGAATTAGTAGACCTGTGCGATACTGTCATAACTATACCACAAAAGCAAGGTGTCCATCCAAATGTTCAATCACTTAACGTGTCTGTTGCAACTGGTGAGATTTTTCTATTTTGAAATCTGGAACTTAGGAGTCACTCAAAGTCTGCAAATTATCATTTTAACTCATTTTTAGGCATACTTCTACACAGTTTTTTCTCACACAACACTAAGTGATCGAAATACCTCCTGAAATGAAATTCATCCTGGAATGCACAGTGTAGAGGTCATAACCTCTGATGTCGGCCAAGCAGCCATAACGGGCCGAGCCCTGTGGAGGCTGCTTTCGGGTCAGGGGGAGGTAGGAGTGTATGAGGTAGGAATGGGGAAATCAGCATTACCAGATGTTCCCAACCAACCACGCATGTCGGTACTAACTAGGATTTCGTTGCTTAACATCACTGATCTGACGAGAACTGGTGTGTCCGACGGAATTCAGCCGCTCATCACAATTTAATAAAACTGACTAAAGAAAAAATATGGAATAAAAATGAACCTTGCTTGATGCGATGCTCTCGCATGCTGGATTTCGATTGTTTACTTCACTGAATTGCAAATAAAGGAAGATCAGCAGGTACCATTATGGCTGAGATAGTTTTGATTTCGGACAAGAGAGTACTTCTTCCATCGAGTAAAAACGTAGCGTGACCGGACTACATAGGATATATCCCTTTTCTGCTTATTGGTCGATCCGCTATTTCATTCCGCCTTTGCTTGGGTGTTTGGACGGTTGGCAACTTTAATCAGAAGCAAACCTCTGCACCTTGCGATCCCCAGCTCATCATCAAATGATGAAAAAGGCGCATGAGTTTAAATGCCTGGAGTCTATATTTCACACTGATGGGACAACAGATTCAGATGTGACCCATGGGATTAATGTAGAATGGATAAAGTGGAGTTCCGCATGACCAAAAAGTTGTGATAAAGTTAAAGGCAAAGATCACAGGAGGAGAGGAGGGCTGTGGATTGTGTGGGGATCAAGTAGAGGATGTCAGGCATATGATGCTAGTATGTCCAATGCTGGACCACTGCAGGAGGGGTTTGGGAACTTTCACTTTGGAAGAGGTCCTGGGGTGGCGAGTGTTGAGTGGAGCGACTAGTATGGGAGTGAAGGGCAAAGATGTTGGTGGGGTGCTGGTGGAGATCTAGACATATAGGTCTAGCATGAAAAAATTCACTAGCAAGGCATCCGTCACAAAGGATTACATATTCATCGTGCGAGGCAAAGTGCGTTGGACACACCAGTTCTCTTCTGATCACTGAAGTTAAGCAACGCAACCCCACTTTGTACTGACATGGGTGGCCACGTGGGAAAATGGGTACCCGCTAGTATCCAAGGGTAATTCTTGTTCGGGGTCATTAGAGCCCCATCCACTGCGTAGATCTAATTCAGAGACTGCGCAGACACTACACCAATGTACGATTTTGCGTATTAACAGTGCCCAGTTTTTTCAAGCGACCACCCATGTTCTACTAGCTGGGTTTGCGTTGCTTCACTTTAGTTATCAGACGAAAGTGGTGTATCCAACGCAATAAGCCGCTCCCCGGTACATTGCGAAAAAGATAAAAGATTTTGAGGTGGTATGAGGATGTCAGGAGAAGAGGAGGAACTTGATCGGTTCCATGATTGGATTGCAAGTTAATTATTGGAAGCATCCCGAGTAGAGTAAGGACCGACCCTGTCACAGACGGGACAGTGGTATGATGTCTGCTGTCGTGTGTATACCATAGATGGCGCCACATCATGCAACGGGTCCGAGGAACTAGCGTTCGAATGCTATAATCGAAGAATGAGAACGTTCTTTCTTTTTTTTTCTACGTAGATGATAAAATATACAGCAACGATCACGAAGTCTGGAGGTCACATCCGCGGTATTATTGTGATTGTGCGTGACTTGATCAAAAGAGTAGATACAGTAGAAGGACATGCACTCTACAGTATATTTTAATAGCGTGTGTGTAATTTGATCATGATGAATGGCATTGAATTATATATTGATAATATCGTACTCGTACATCATTCCATCACCTGACTCATTTTTTGACTGATGTTGAACCTTTTGTACGTGTCTCAAACTGCAATCGATTTATCCAAATACTGAGTAGGAAACAGAAAACTGAAATTGTTTATGGTTAAATATAACCATGTTATATTTTACGTTAAGAGTTGAATTCCATTATAAGATCATTGATTGAACTTCACTCTTTAGTCGAAGTGCCATCGGGTAGTTATGAGCCAAATGATATGATAAGTAGCGCATCAGGTGACGTATTGGTGATTACAGATAAGCGTAAGACGTTTTTAAGGGATACCAAACGTAAGCATACAGTATCTGCAATATATACGGCATAAAAATATATGTAGATACACCTTAAAATCATTATTTTGTTACAGGTGCAATATTTCTCGACTAATAGCCGCGACAGAAGTCCATAAACTACAATGAATTCCATAGTAGGAATGAACCTCGAGTTTCCGTCTAGTGATGAATTGGCATTGCAGGCCAAAAACCTGCTGCCAGATCTTCCTTCAGGGCCTTTGGACGTGTACAGAAAAAAAGCATCTTTTGATTGGAAAAAGATGAAAGTGATAATGGACGGAAAAGAAAACATTGAATTGGAAGTAAGTAACGTGTTTTGTTGGGATAAAATAAATATAATTCAATAATTTAATAGTATACAGTAGTTTGTTGGAAATCTTTTAAATGCAAATTAATAACCTTATTTAAAATGTACGGTCATTCTTTTGAGGTGAAGGACGGACATAATCATTTAATTAAGTGGATGTGTGGTCACGCACAACACGTGCCAATTTGAATAAAAAAAATGTTTACGTATAATCTTGAATATTAGAGTGGGAAGACGGCACATATTATCACATTGTTGTAATTATAACCTTGACGTATTATAGATAGGTTTAGTTTGCTAAACAATGACACAGATTACCACCAGATTTTCTTATTGTAATGCACACTGGTTTCGTCATCATAATATCCATATTTGCTTGGCTTATTCGTGGGCCTTTTCTTTCTATTTCCAATCAGTCCCCACGTTCATACTATACCGTACAACGTGTTTGGCCTACCTCTACACCCTACCTACTCTTAAGGCGGAAGCGGGCCTTCCGAGCCTGCACTGCAGGTCGGCGCCATTTCGATGTTTCAATAATTACATATGTATTCAACATTATTCCAAATGACAGGGGAGGGCGCTTATTTGAGATTTGAAGACTGGTGCTGAAGACCTTGACACCGGCCCTGAGACTTAATTAACTCCTTCTGTCTTCTCACGTCATGTTAATACTATCTTAGTCTGCCCTTGTCAACAACGGTTTTCACCCCTAAACTACCCCTAATACGTAAATGAATTTATGACTGACGCACAGCTCAATTCCATGAAGCTCTCGGAGAGAGTAATTGAATGTCGCCTCCGTGATTGAACTAATGTCCGGGAAAACCAGTTCCGGTTTATGCCAGGGTGATTCACATAGGAATCAATCTTTTATTTTGAAGCAGATGATAGAGAAATGCCTGGCGGCGAACAAGTATCTCCACACAATCTTAATCGATTTGGAAAAGGCGTACGATAGTGACTCTCTACAGATAGTGTGGGAGGTACTAAGAAAAAATGGGTAGAAGAAGAATAATGCAGGATGTGTACTGTATGACGGTTCCATAGCCAGGGTAAAGATTTCAAGTGAGGGTATGGGTGAATCAAGGTTCAGCTCTTAGTCCGTACCACTTCATCCTAGTTATGAACGGATTGTTGACTGGAGTAAGAGAATGGACACGCCAGTGTATGTTATTTGTTGACGATGTGGGGAGGCTTGGGGACTCCAAAGAAGATGCACAGAAAGTCCTAACTGACATTAGGACAGCGATAAAGCAGGGACCTGAAAGTGAACATGAAGAAGACAGAGTATTTAGCTTTCAATTGGGAAGGACAGGGAAATAATGGTGACGTACTCTCTGGTGCGAAGTGGTGACAAAGGTGCAAGAGTTTCAGTACCCTGGGTCATTGTTCCAGAGCAATGGGGAAATATATCCCGATGTGACCCACAGGATCAGTGTGGAGTGGTTGAAGTAGAGCCAGGCTAACCGAGTCCCGTGTGATCGGAGGGTCCCAGTAAATTGAAGGTGGCAGTATGAAAAAGGCCCCGAAAGAAAAATGCAAGTAGCTGAAATGCGAATGCTGAGGTACATGAGTAAAGTGTCGAGAGCAGACAAAATTAGGAATCAGTATTTTAGGAGTAATTTAGGGGTGGGGGACATCGCGGAAAAGTTGAGGATAATCCGAGGCACCAGGGGTTGTCTGAAAGGACTTGACAATGTGCGGGGTAGACAGGGATTTAGTGGGATATAGGGAGAAGCCGAGGACTAGAATCCGCAGTCCCGATCCTGCCACAGATGGGATAAAGGTAGGATGATGACGACGCACACCCCAACACTGATTCTTACAATACAGGTACTCGAACCATTTTCCAGTAGAATTACCCCAATTTTGAGTTTCTCTTAGACCTTCCGATCATTTAGAATCCCCCTGTCCTTCTGCATTTCATCCATCTTGCACTGACCTGTGACTCGTATCGGGGATTGTTTCACCGGTAATTAAGATAATTCAGGTATTTGAAATCCTGTTTTTTTTAAAATCCTATCACCACCACAGAGTGCGTCTACTTTATTTTCACTTGTTTCCGAACTGCTTTCCGTACTGCTTTTCTACTGTACTACTTTACCGCTTTTCTGAGAGCATTGTCCTCTTTATACGCCCTCCCTAGCGTCACCAGGTTTATCATTTTAATTATTTTGTGGATCGCCCATTCCCGCCATATTGCCTAATGTAGGAGCTCCAACCACCTACAGTACTAGTCCTCCCCGTCTTCGTGGTCAATGACTTTCAGGAACTTTACAACTCTGTTAATAAAACATCACATTACATTTGACTTGGTTGTAGGACCCTTCCATTCACGTACTTCATCGGGAAAAACCTGGTAATTGTTTTCATTGTACACAGAGACGATTATTCTGGAGGTTATTTATCTACGGTTGAGAATTTTCCTGAACTACGCGTGTATTTTTCTTTCTGTATAAAAGAATCCTCTTAGGTGCAGGTGACGTTTGTTGGTGTTTTAGGGCTCCTCAACTACAATAGTCATTAGTGCCCCCTCCACTGCTTAGTTATAATGCAGAGTCTGCACAGACACTACGCTATTACGACGATTTTGGGTAATAGCAGGACCCAGTGTTCTCAAGAGGTCACATATGCTAATACTATCAAGGGTTGTGTTGCTTAACTTCAGCGATTAGACGAGAACCGGTGTGTCCAACGCAATAGAGCCGCTCGCTTGCTTCCTGCCCCTCTGAAGTTTGACCCACGAGTCAAGTACGCTACTAGTAAACTATCTGTGGTGGCCAAGTTCCTAGCTTGGAACCTTTTCAAAACATATCACATTTTCTTTAATCTTGTGTAGAACTGTTTATGCATGTCACCTGGTAAAAGATAATTGCTGCTAACTTGTTATTAGCTTAACCTATTGTTTTAAGCTAACCAATAGTTTGTAGAAGGTACCTACCGGCATTCTAACCTGCCTTGGTGGCTCGGTAGACTCTAGTGTAGGAGCTCGGTTACTTACTAGTTAATGAGGGCCATCCAAAATCAGTGGTAACTCAAAGTATGATACAGAGCAACTGGAAAGTGGCTATTGGAGATTATAATTCTAATTGAATACACTGCAACCAGCCTTGATAGGCCAAATTGGCAGTGGAGAGTATGATAAACTTGCCCGTTAATTGAAGAATTATATTTTTTGAATAGAATAAAATTTGGAATTTTCTGAGAGAGGATCCAGTATTTCAACATCCAATCCATGAGCCGTCTTTCGACGAATATCGGAAGTTGACTTTTATGCGTATGAAACGTCTGATTGAGCATCGAGAGAAAGTTTTGCCTGAAGATGAAGTACTTCAAATACCAGGTCGACAAGTCACGCTCATCAAATGCTTGGGAATGTACGACTGGAGTACCTACGTGAAGATGACTCTGTCCGATATGGTCAGTGTAAAGATGTCATCATTAGATTTTTCGGGGGAGGGGGATTTTATCAGGATTGAGTTAAACGCTTACTTGTAAGCCCGACAACTCTTAGGATGTGAAAAGAAAAAATGTTAAAAACTAAGGTTCACACGTCTTCTTGTTTATAGGTTTTCAAATACGGAGTGGCGACTTCAGGGGACGATAGGCATGCACATATCGTTGACGGCGTTTATGAAAAAAAGGTAGCCAGCCGGCAATTTGTAATGCAATACTGATATTCATTTTAAAGTTATATTTCCATTTCCTCAGTATTTCGGTTGTCTAGCGCTGACAGAATTGGCGCACGGCAGCAACCTCCGTGGTTTGTCAACAACGGCAACGTACGACCCCAGCACTCAGGTGATCCTCACAATCTTTAATGAGTGTCTTGTGCCTGTATCATGTTTTGATGATATATTTCCGACTGAATCTCCATTTCGTCCTTCAGGAATTCGTGATGAACACGCCAACAATAGAGGCTACAAAATGTTGGGTAGGGAACCTGGGGAAGCATGCCACTCACGGAATGGTATTCGCACAATTGTACACTCATGATGGACAGTGCCAAGGACTTCATATTTTCGTTGTACCAATCCGTGATCCCATTACTTACCAGCCATATCCTGGTGTGATGGTCGGTGATATGGGACCTAAGGCGGGGCTCAACGGGGTTGACAATGGGTAAGTGCTGAATCTATTAAATTACTAGGTACTACCAAGGTTGCTACTTTAATACTGTTCTTTAACGGCAAGATAATACTCTGCTTTTAAGTTTTATGTCGTTTCACCGATATCGCATCCCGCGCGAGTGTCTGTTGAATAGAGTAGGCGATGTGACACCGGAAGGCAAATATGTTTCTCCTATAAAGGTAAGGAACATTTTTAATGAATTAGGAGGTTGCGACACTGTTCACCATTATTCATTTGTCCCACCACTGATATTGTTGTGGATTTTTCATTTGTTCAGGATACCACTAAGAGATTCAGTTCATCTTTGGGGACTTTATCTGCTGGAAGAATAGGCATCATTCGTTTATGTGCAGTCAATCATTTGAAGGCCTTAATTATTGCCATTCGTTATTCATGTGCTAGAAAGCAGTTTGGTCCCACAAATGAGGTGGAAGTTCCTGTGATGGAATATCAATTACAGGTAAGTTAATATTGAGTCAAAAACCATTAGAACTAAGTCTTCTTAAGATAGTATAATACTAAACTTGAATTATTATTTCTAGCAATGGCGCCTTATACCTCTCCTTGCGGCTGGATATGCCATGGATATTTATAGTCGGATGGTCATTGAGCAATTCAGGATTTTCAATCTGGATATTATGCTTGGGAAAGCTGTTAAAAATAAGGTTTGCGATCATGTAGAATATGTTTAACAAAATGTCACAGTTTTGTTGAAACTTAGTCCAACCTTAGAAAAACCTCGCCGCAGAATTCCATGCCATTGGATGTTCTGTCAAACCGCTGGCGTCGTGGCTTGCCCGGGATACAATTCAAGAGTGTAGGGAAGCCTGTGGGGGCCACGGATATCTGAAGAGTACAATTATTTGATCTTGAATTACACATGTTTCACACCTGAAAAGCTGAACTCATACTTTATTATCTCTTGGATTTCGTGTAGTTGCAGGCCTTGGTGATCTTCGTAACGATCATGATGCAAACTGCACATATGAAGGAGATAGTCACGTGTTACTGCAGCAGACAAGTAACTATCTACTGCATCTCTGGAAGATGAGAAAGGCAGGGGAAGAAATTGTATCTCCATTTGGTTGCTGTTCATTCCTCAATAATTTTAGTAGCATTTTACAAAGAACCCTCATGGTATTTAATATTGATGATGTGATGTCTCCAGAAGGTAGACCACAGTTTCTTAAGTATTCGTTTTTGTTAGCATTTGTGTTTTCTAAAAATTGTGTTATTCTAGTGATCTTAAATTCGTATGAGTGGCTTATGTGCTACCTACTACAAGAAAGTGAACTGAAACTTCAAGAGCAATTGAGTCGTGGCTTGGATCAGTTTACAGCTAGAAATAACTGTCAGGCTTACTTTATGCGATCTCTTGCATTGAACTTTGCCGAGGTGATTAAATGTGAATGAAAGCCGTTGCTGCTTCTGTGTCGCATGGAGATCAGAATACTTGACGCTTTCACTCTTTTTGTTTTCATTTCAGTATAATGTTCTGCGAGCATTTTACAGTTACGTTACAGTACGTGGACTACCTCTTGATATCAGTACTGTCCTGAGGAAGTTGTGTTTGTTATTTGGCCTTTGGAGTTTAGAGAAGAACTTGTCAACACTTTATCAAGGTAAAGCGAACGGATCAATTAATGTCGGGTGAAAGAATGTTATGACAAGATCGTATTTTGCTTCTGCTGAATATTAGGTGGATATGTGTGTGGTTCCAACGTTTCTATATTAATAAGAGAGGCTATCATTCGTATTTGTGCGGAATTGAAGGATGATGCATTGTCTCTGGTAGATGTGGTGGCACCACCAGATCATGTTCTCAACTCTGCCTTGGGGGTTGCAGATGGACGAGTAAGTATACCTTATCACCACATCTTCTGTCAAGTTCTTTGATTTCTGAAAATGATTAATCAAAATATTGGTGTGTTAATTGTAGATTTATGAGAACATTTATAATGCTCTGGTTCATCGACCAGGAGCGTTTGAAATTCCGCAATGGTGGAGTGAATTGAAAAAACTCGGTGACGTTCCTAATTCAAAACTATGATCTTCATGTTATTTCACATCAAGAGAAACGAGGCACACAAACTAAAAGGACAACATATGTAATTAATGGAAAAGGAAAATTTACTTCATGATAAACACACAAACACCATGACAGAATCAGTGAAGCACTTGGAAAGAATAAATTTATTTTAATTTATCAATGGTGATACTATCCTTTTTTCAGACTGACGGTTTCCGGGTACGACATTAAAAATCGTCGGATTAGCAGTGGTTAACAATTCATGATACAAAAAAAGTATGAATCCTGGTTATTTATACAGTCATTTGGTGTGGTGTCCGGAAAAAATAGTTGTCCAACGCGTGTTAAAAGACGTTACTGCCATCAACAGCACAAGATTCCAAATAAGGTACAGAAAAGTGTGGATTACTTTGGGTCCATTTTATGCAGCTTTCCAAATAAATGATGCTTTCTGCTCTTCTCGGTACCACTCTAGAGATTAAAGGTCGTTGGAAGGTTTCACAAGTAGCATCGATTGGTGTCCTGCACTAGAACTTACCTTTGATAGTGTTCCCATAAGCATTCTCACTTTGTCCTCTTCCTGAGGAGCACTATTTACATCATCTTCAGATGCCCCGCGATTACTCTTAATCTGAAGCTTTTGTTTGATAGCCTGTGGTTGATGGGAATTAACCAAATTAACACCAAGTGAAAAAATAATGATTGACTTCGTTTGTAAGAAAATAGCGATGTTACCTGTGATAAAAGCGCCTTTTTGCTATCATTCTTCATGGCTAAAAGCAAGTCTAACCACGTCCACGTGACGTTATGATACTCAAGAGTTTGCAGTACCAGATTGAAGTCATGCACATCTTCGATATTTTTTTCTTTTTCTCCCTTATAACTTACTCTTACTGGCACTTCAGGTATTTTTATGTACAAGAACATCTTATTCTTTTCAGCTCGTTCCTGAAATATCCAAAATCAAAGGGAAAAAGAGGAGCACTTTGAGACCTTTAATGATTGTGGTTGTTGTGATTTTAGTTAGTACTTTCATCTTGTCGATATCGTCCAAATCTTCTGAGTTTGCTGTCGTCGTTCGTCTGGGTTGTAACTTTCGTTTGCTGCATCTGGCGCTGCCACCAGAACTTATTGAGGCACTCTCTAGATCAACATCGTCACCTCCTTGTGCATCTTGATCTGAAAAGAAAAGAGGAATGGAACGTCAAACACAATGGCAAACTAACATCTTTTGATAAAATATATTCACCAGCGTCTTTTTCTGGAAAGCAGAATTTTAGCATAGTTTTGAAGAACTGGTGTGTGACTCTCAGCGTTATGGGGACGACATTTACTTCAAAATGCTCTTTGATAGAAATACCACCAACAGGAGCTTTCTCTCGACAGAATATCCTCAGGGCACATTGGCGGTCTATTGGTATATTTCCGCGAAGTTCCGTTGGCTGGAGGACGTCCTAATAAAAATCATAACTCGTTTGAAGTCCAACTGCTGACATCATAAGAAAACCACTCAATTTCCACACCAAGAATGTACCTTATAAATCTGATTGGGGAGGCAGTTAGTGACTTTGACGTAGCCAAGCTCTAGCAAATGTTCCACTGAATCGTCGATCTTGGTTACCTTTCCATAGATGAAATTACTCAGGACGATGTCTGCAATTCCCAACTGTCCATCAGCATCTGTAAGCCTCCACTGAGCATGTTTAAAGCAAACTTCATTGCGACGTCGCAAAGGAACTTGGCGATCTTCTGTCATCTTCCAGTTTTGATTAGAAGACAATTGTGTCTCTTTGAAGCAGCTGATCATTACGGCCAATTCATCAGCACGGGCATTAATCTGAACTTTGTTGTCGTACACCTGATAAGAATAAGAGGGTGAAGTAAACTGCCTTTCAAATCACCAAAGAGTCACCAACATCAAGTCTCTCAATACCTGG
This sequence comes from Trigoniulus corallinus, assembly GCA_013389805.1. Classification (NCBI taxonomy): domain Eukaryota; kingdom Metazoa; phylum Arthropoda; class Diplopoda; order Spirobolida; family Trigoniulidae; genus Trigoniulus; species Trigoniulus corallinus. The sequence continues at coordinate 22,400,556 of JAAFCE010005724.1, read as the reverse complement.
GCTTCTAAACTTTCCATTTGCTGGATCAACGTGTCATTCTGTGGATCATCGTCCAACGCTTTCTGCAGCATGTACGTTTCCTTCTCAAGCCTCCTGAGGTTTGCAATTAATAACCTTAGAAAATACAAAGACATTGAGATTTCAGTAATTATTATTAAACGTTGGGAAGCTTGCAATTCAATGAAATTAAGTCACTACCTTAAGCTATTTTGAAGCAATAGAATTGGTTGTCTTTGATCTTCAATACTGGACAACTGTAATTGGAATCGGAGCCGCTGTAATTTCTCAGTTGCTTCTCGCTTGCCAGGTTCAACATACAACAAGAGGTTGTTCACTATATCCAAAAGCATAAGATACTGAAGGGAGTTTGTGCAACAGTCTAAGTCGTGATGAGTCAATGTAAAAGAATCCACCGCTGTGTCTTTCTTCCAAATTTCAGAATCTTCGGATGGCTGCCAATCATCATAAAAAAACAGACCACCATGAGATTTAGCTAACTTATGTAAAGGATTTAAAAAAACTGAATATATATACCCTTCTTGAACTACTCACGAGATGAGGCACTTCTTCCAAACTGTTTGGATCCACACTCTCACCATACGAGGCATAAAAAAATTGACATCCACATCTGGATACAATCCGCTGAAGTTGAACACCTCCTCCACAACCTGAATAACGAAAAGATTTTAAAACACTTAATTTTTTTTATTTATAGTCCGACGACAAACTTCTACTTACCAGCACTGCCACCTCCAACGGTATTGCTGACTACGCCTCCTACACCTTGACCACTACCAACAAGATCTGCAAAATCTGCAATGACCATGTTATCCTTTTCCTCTATATTATCCAGAGTCAGCCATTGAACATCCCCAAGGCTGTCAGTTTCGCCAGATTCAACTGTGGCATAGTACTATCGAAGAAGAAGCCATTATTCTCTGATATCTATCACTTCGCTTCCTTTTCAATGACGACCTTTCAAACCTGCATGCATTCTAGTGAGCCAACCCATGTTGTTTTCGAAACAAGAGTCCTGTCCTTCCAAACAGGATGATGAATCCGCTGTAAAATCTGAGCTCTAGCAGCACTCATGATGACATAGCCAGGAGTTTCACAACCCTTCAAAAACACTTGGCTGTTGATTAACTCAACTGCAACAATGCGAAAAACAGTTTTAAAAGTATCACATTGGATGACATAGGAAATATGAAGAGCTATTGTACCAAGCCAATTGCAGTGGAGTACATCATCGGTTTGACAAGCAGCTACACCGTGTAAGACCTGTTCTCTAGTGCTGCCAGAGAGATCTTCTGAGAATACCACAGACTCATTGTCAGCTTCCGAAATTAGTTTCTGTAACATTCCAAGAGCATGGCCAGACTGTATTCGTGATAATGGACTTGTAGCTGATCCTGGAACAGGTGAAGCAGTTCCTGCTGCTGCTGGCGTTGTTTGTACAATGGCTCCTCTGGATTTCTGAACGATATGTAAACTCGGTTGAAATTGAGAAAGAGAAACGTTGTTAACCATGTTACTTACCATTGGAGAGGAAGTTGATGGATCTACTTTGACACCTTTCAAAGCTTCGGTGGAGATATTATGCCTCATTAGCTGAAAAACCAAGTTAATGAAGAAATGAATAACTTTGTGACGTGCACATGTGGCTCTCGATAAAAGTTAATGCATTAACCTTGTTTCGTACAAAGCTATCAAATAAGCCAAATACGATTGTTCGATTGCTCTGTGTCCAGGAACCACGCAGATCATGCATAACCAACCGGTGAGTAGGAGTATCCGAGGATGCATTTCGTCGTTCAGTGGAAGCACCACTTCCACGGATGCTGTCGGTCTCGCGCCCATACGACAACCGGGACAAGCTTAAAAAGTAATTCTTTTCAACTGGAGCGCGGTATGAAACATTAAGCTAAAAAAGGACACATTAATAAGAATCATGTACCAAGTACGATCTTATCGATCATCATCAAAATAATGGCACGAGTTCAGACCTCGTTTCCAGAGGACCCATCCGAATCGGCACTTTGTAACCAAATTTCTCCATTGCATAATTCACAATTGATGTAAACTATGTTGAAAACTGCCTGTGGTCTGATTGCCAACAAATATAATTATATGATAAAGAAAAACCCACTGATAATGGCGGAAATTGGAGTATCGAACTGACCTATGCTTAAGACCATCTTGAATTGGAAAGAGTGTGAGACTGTATTCAGAAGCAAGTGTTAACTTCTCAGCTTGAACACGGAACCCACGTTGTTTCGCAAAAGACATCCAATAACATACTTCAAACTGATGTAGACTTAGAGAGAATCTCAATGTTCTGAGAAAGAAATGCAACTGTTACCTCTCTTATCGACGCAGGTAGCAGGGTACCAATTTTGTTGGACTTGGCAATCACTCACTTAAAATGTCTACTTAGAGATATTTTTCGAGGCTTGGTGTTATGAAAAACGACTCCTCTTCGTATTGGCCGAGTAACTCCAGAAAGGATGACCTTTATGAAAACAAAGTTAAACAATCTATTATTCCATACAGAGCCGTAGTAATGCATTGGCAAAGGGACAAATGCCGAGGGGGCGAGGGGTGCTCGGACGAGCCACAAGCGGCTATATTGCGTTGGACACACCAGATCTCGTCTGATCGCTGAAGTTAAGCAACGCAACCGCAACCTGTGGAGGCTGCTCGCGGGTGAAGGTGAGATAGGAGTGGGGAAATTAGCAGTGATCAGAGGACAACTGGTGTGTCCAACGCAATTCAGCCGCTCTTATACTAGCGTGAGTGACCGTTTGGGAACACTGGGTACACTGTCTTTGTACACTCATTGCAGTTGAAGGGCCCTAAAACTCCAACGAAAGAAAACAAAAAAATTGGACGAATCCCAAATGGGGTACAAGTTCCTAAGATTTGGGAACCCCTACGTTAGTATATATTTGCCGAGGGCGCCAACAACATTGCTATTCCTCTGATTCCATATTAAAAAGCAAATTAAATACTCACTTTAAGATTTTCCAGCCACTTTAGAGTATTGCTGTAAAACAACACAGAAGGTATTCCTCGACCGTGGTCAATAGGAGCCATCACTGACCTTGTATCCATAGCAATTGCTAGGTTTAAGTTAACAGATCGAAAGGCACGATATGAGTCATGAGTTTCATTAATTGAATACTCGGGAAGTTTATCGGGTGCGCATGGCATAACTGCATGATGATCATATGGATTGCCAAGACACAGCCAGTCCAGTTTAACTCTATTTTATAATCATCAGATAAAGGAATCACGTATTAAAAAGAGGACCAATTTTCATCACAGACTTACACTAGTTTCAAGTTTGGAAAATGCAAAAGATGACAATCGTCGTATTTGGAAGCTGTCCTAACATAAACATCCAGATTTCCTTTAAGAACAAACCGACCTGCGAAAGGATAATGACATCTGTCAACAGCATGAAGTTATAACATACTGACTTTACATTCATTTAAGAGGGCCTACCATTTGTCCAGTCAAATTCCATATCCGTCCATGTGAAATCCATCTCTTCAGTAGTATTATAAGGATTCAAGGAGGCGTGCAGCACCATAGTCAGCTGTTGTACCATCATGGTCAAGCGTCCATGCATCAAAAGTCTTATCTTATCCCAAAATGGAAGGGGCGGACTAGGATCAGCGGACGGCTTGCTGACAAGGTCAAATGCAAGATTTAGTTCAGCAATCGCTGGTTCCCAGCACGGACCATGTCCAACAGTCAAATCTTCTACATCTACGAATAAAAAATGATTTAACACAACCGTCACCAGCAGCATTTAAAACGAATAATTTTATATTTACCACAGCTCAGGTCATAATAAAACTTTAAGGGCGGCATACTTCGTTCTACGCTCGCATCCGCCCAGGGCTCTCCAATCTCAATTACTACTGTACGCTTTGCTGCAAGGTGAAATACCACGTATTTAAATATCCATTTTGGGATATTTCGATGCCCAGTAGAAAGATGCTAATATCAACCTCGTTTGCTCGCTTCCTGTTCAGCGCCAACCAAGACGCCCCATGCTGTGAAATTTTTAGCATTCAGCAAAGGTGACGGATGATCCCGGAGGTGACAAGAATACACAGATGCTCCAAATTGGATAGCACGACACCACAATGTGGAGAATTTTATATCTTCTTCAGGCCAAGGGCTGTAAAGGAAACGTCATGCTAAGCTTCTACTAACCTCATACGACTATACTTTCATCATATGTCACCTGTCTGGGTCCAAGACTCTCAACTGATTCACAATTTTCTCAAAGCCATGCATTGTCGGGTCTGCCATGGCTAAAATTTCAATATCTTTGCCAATGACAATGAAAAGCTGTGTCCTCATAGGAGATGCTGCATACATTTGTCTTGATCTTTTTACGTAAATATCGCCATTTCGTTTAGCGAGACTACGATAGAGCTCGTCCACCTTTGTGGCTGGTAAATGCAAATGCGTCTTTCGCAGTTCATCCACTTTGTTATCTAGCATCTTCCAGCGTTTCTCACTCTCATTATACTCGTCTTCCAGGAGTTCATAATTGTCTCGAAGTCGAACCTCAAAAGGATCATCATAAATCTCAATGGATGTCTCCTAAAGATGAAAGTCACAACACGTTAAGTCGAAAAAAATATTGTTTTTTTTTCGTGCTTATATCTTTCAGCTGACTAACTTTAACTTTAAACCATATATCTGACGGAAGTGGATCGAGGTGATGTGAATGCTTTGGAGTGCCATGCAAAGCCTTTAGCCACTTTAGAATACTGATACCCTATAAGCAGGAAATGATTTTCAACAACAATTTTTATACATCTAAATTATGGTGCAAATGGTGGTTTACCTTTTCGGAAAAAACTTCGGCAAAATCATATTTATAAGGAAAACAAATCTTCACATTGTCAACATCAATTTTGCTGAAAAATAGTAACTTTTTGAAATCTAAACTGAACATGGAGGCAGCGTGAACGCTTCTGCAAAGACCGTAAACCTAGTACAACTATTCAAAGAACCAATTTGTTTAGTACATTCTGGAGAGTGAGAGAAACAGAGAGAGTGACAGACAGATTTTTCGTTTCGCCCCGTCCACTGCATGGACACTGCACAGACACTACGCTGTTACGATTTTTGGGTATTAGCTGTGCCCAGTGTTCCCAGGTGGTCACCCATGCAAATACTAGCTGGGGTTGCGTTGCTTAACTTCAGTGATCAGACGAGAACTGGTGTGTCCAACGCAATACAGCCGCTCCGGAGAGGAAGAGAGAGAGAACAAAAAGCACTTCAACTCCAGGACAGTTACCCATCCTACCACCTATTCGCTCTAAACATTGTATGCATTATTTTGAGAAGAGAATCCACGTTTGCAATAAAACCCTGACCAAGTAGGTAAGTTCATACTTCAAATTATTAGTTTCACACTCACCATACTCGATTGTCGTTGACCTCAAGTCGATCCAATCCCATCCGTATGGCCCTTAGTTGGGAACAACCTGGTGGCGCCATTTCTAAAGTGAAGGCATTCAAGGAGACCACGTCATTCCCATCAAACTTTAGAATACTTTCTTTGATTTGTATCTTTGTCCTCCCTCGTTCACGATTAAATGAAACCCCTCGAAGACCAAGCTTCAAGCTGGCAATTTAAACACTTAATTCAAAATTTTCACGACACATGGGAAATCTGTTATTAATTGACTCCTTGCCTCGTATTGACAGCAAGTTGAGCAGTCAGAAACACCCATCCATCCAATTTTAGGAGTAGAGCAATCTCTTTGGATGGTCTTGGGGTCGCTTTTGGAGTATCTGCCATCACGTTCGCTCTGTGGATTATCGACAGAGATTCCATGACCTTGGTTTTAAGTGAAGCTATATCTTGTGATACGTGATACGCCACTAAATGGTCGGAAGTTGTCCAATTAAATAAGACATCGCCTCCAATATCCATTGATAAAGAACGGGGAGTAGCACGATATGTAACTGACATGATATCTGCATGTATGATGGGACTTTTTAATTCGTTAGACTTTGTGCAGTAAAAATGCTATAAAGTAGAAAAAATACAGCAAAAGACGCCTAAAATCATGGAATGCTTCTAATAATTGGCCGGAATTCCGACTTACTTTGCCCACAGAAACTACAGGTGCAAGTCTGATTCCTTCCAGAGTGGCAATTATTCTTTCTGCATGAGATTCCAGACTGCCCACATCCGCTCGAAGAAGAAATCCGACTGTTAAGAGTAAGCATAATATTCAAATATTTTTTTTTTCAAAACTGATTAACATTTTGTTGCAATCTTTCCCATACCTTTCTTCTTACACAAAGCGAATATATTGGTGTTAGTGATTGTGATATGGACATGAGGAGTCCGATGTGGTTCCATTAATTTCATACGTTTTGTACTCTCAGTAACTCGTGAGGAACAACCTGTATTATCTGGAGCACGCATCATCACACTGTGCATAGATGCCAAAAGCTCCTGTACACAACTATGACCACAACACAACAGTAATAATCTTAGAGGATAGTTGTACATTTTGAAAGGACGGTGTGATCCGAAATATTTTTTACCTGTTTCCGTCCATGATTATAATTTCCAGAGTTGGTGTCCATTCAAAATGGGCGCAATCTACCATAGACTCAACTTTAAGGCCTTTTTGCTGTTGCGTTGCCTAAGTGTTATAAAGAGAGTCTTAGAGTGACTACACAGTATGGAATTTCAAACATTTTTTACCTTGAAGAGTAGGACCCCAATAAAGATAGGAGTGTCCCAGTAGTGATGTTTTTTGTTTGGATTTTCTGGTAGAGGACGTTCACCTAAGTGGCACCACCAGGATTCCAGTAGACCGTCAGTACTTCAAATAAAAAAACAACAATCCTCAATTACGACTAATATGCTGACCGTAATACTTTTGTGAGGTATTTACCTCTGGGTGATATCTGAGAAACCTTTTTTGCCCTCCAGCATGAATTTGGCATGAGTTAATCCAGAACAAACAACAGAATGAGGTCGAAAGTGAAGTACAGTAGTAATATCCCACAGCTCTACAGTTAGTTTGTGTGCTCCATGATCTAACAAAATTTTCCAACGCCCCATATCCTTCTTTTTCCCTGAACTAATCTCATGAGGATAACGCAGCCGTCCACCTCTACTAAAGGCATGACGTCGGATCCATTTTGACACTGTATCTATCCAGATCTTTGTATCCTCTTGATAATAGTGCAAGGAGAAGGATGATACTGTCATAGACGACTCAGTCATTTCATCTTCGTTCTAACAACGAGAAAGATTAGAAGTTCTTGTACTGTGGTGGCAACGTTATGAGAATGTATCAAGATAAAAATCTCACCAAAAACTTGACTTCAGCTCGAGAAAGTGTTACAACTCTACGGCAGCCACTATTTACACCCAAACCATCCAATATCACTGATGCCTCTACACGTTTCGGTCTTAACAAGTCGTTAGTATTCTTATCGTCTAACGTGGGTTGAGAGAGATTCATTTTTCCAAACAATTTCTTCATAGTTAACAATATGTTTCTGTCTCTGGTTTCACATAAAAAGTGTAGAGATGAATTTTCTACGTTGATATTTAGTGTCTAAAATATATGAAAAATTTAATCAGGGTGTTACAAAGACCCAAACTTCTGATCAAATTATACGTAAAGGCAAATGTGTTTCTACACAATGTTTTTTACAGGAATGTGTTTTAAAGAAATGCAAATCTCTTTTTTAACAAAATTTTAACCCAATTCAATTCAAAAGGTACCTTTTCATTTTGTGGTTTTGTTTTGTTGGTGTTTTAGGGCCCTTCAACTACAAGGTCATTAGAGACCCGTCCACTGCATAGTTCTAATGCAGAGACTGCATAGACACTACGCTAATGCGATGATTTTTGGTATTAACGCTGCAGTGCCCAGTTTTCCCAAGCGGCCACCCATGTTAGTACTAGCTGGGGTTGCGTTGCTTAACTTCAGGGATCAGACGAGAGACACCTTTTCATAAACATCCCCAAAATAAAAATTACAGAACAACATAACAAACCCTATTTTATTCGAAATGAAGTGGGAATTGTATAATTTTTACACGTTTTTTTCCAGGGAAACTATCTACCGTATAAATACAGAATTAGGTGCATTAATCTTACTTCTGGTAAGTACGTCCATAACGCAGCAGACATATCTTCATTGAATGCAACATCGTCTACAAAAAAAAATGTGACATCAATTTCTCTTCATTCAGTAAGACTGGCAGACTTCTAAAACTACTATAATACTGCATTAAAAGGGTTTCCTACCATTCATATTGGGGGTCTTGGAAGCCTTGGGATAGCGTGCTGTTAAGCAGCATGGCAACAACTCTAAACAAGTATTCAAATGATTAAACTTTCATCAAAATATATGACATACAGTGAAACTTCTCTAATCGGTCCACCCTTGAGGATTAACAAAAGTGGACCCATCAGAGGGGTGGGAGTTAACCAAAATACAGTACATGTACCAGAGAATGTTCCGTTCTTTAAAAAAAAAGTGGACCTTTGTGGGAGGTGGACCGATAGAGAGGTTTCACTGTACTATATGAAAAATTGGCTACCTTCGTAGATCACAACCTCCAACTGAGGATGAATCCCAATGGAAAACGCCTGAAAAAGTAAGTAGCGACGGTCTATGACAACGACTTCGCCTTCATTGAAAGCACAGTACATGGGTTTAATTTATAACCAACTTTTAGCTTGAGAGATTTTTTCGGGTTCATGCTAATGACCACACTGCAACTGAAATTGATTTCTCCAACACATGGCTGATCCCTCCCTTCTCGAACATGATGGAGAACTTTACAAGCAAAACTAGTTACTTCCATGTTGGCCTGTAGGCTTCAGAAGAATTCAAGGTGTTAAATATCGTCGATTAAAAAAAAAAAGGTTAGTTCAAAGAGACTTACCAAACCTGATCGGTAATGCCTTCTAACTTCACTTCATTAATTGCAGCATGTAAGAGGCATGCGTCAGCTAGCTTCAGCACCATCACATTCACGTTGTAGACGTGAACTGCTGTAATCTGAAATCGTGCTATGGTAATGTAATTAACAATAATCAATTGCTCTCTTCTAACTTGATATTTACGTCAACTAACTTGTGACAAACTGATAATCTGTGGAGGAATGTTGATCGTTGCTAGAGATGCTAATTTCCGCCTATTAATCATTAGGTGATTTGAGTTGCCTTCTTCTTGTCCATCTGTTGAGCATTCATAATCTTCTTCATTTACGGCTTCCTGTAGCTGCTTCTCAATTCGTACGTCGGAAACATAAACCACAAGAATCTTACTAACAATATAAAAACAACGAAATAGAAAGTTTTAATTTATATAGCATTAAAAATAACTCTAAACTTTAATCACCAACTGCTGTTATACCTATACGCACTGTTGACGAAATTGCTCGACAATCCTGCCGAATCAATGACCTATACGAAATAATTAATTTATTCTCCCCAAATTGATCAAGATTTGAACCTTATTACGGTACAATCAAAAAGTACTAACGACAGTGTATCCATTGCGATTTACTACAATATCCTTCAATGAAAAGGGAATAAGACTGATACGACCGATCTTCACTTCAGCATTTAAAGTCCTGCACAGGATCCAGGAAATGAGCTTCGGCAATCCCCTGATTTCAAAACATAAATAAGAAATTTATGACGACTGCATTAAATAAGCATAAATATAAGTGACTAGTTATCATCATCTGTTTATCGCGCCTGTGGTAGGGTAGGTGCTGCAGGTTCTAGCCCTCCATTCCCACCAGGTCCCCGTCCATCCCACACACTAACAATCTCTTACGGACAACCTGTTCCCACGTCTGCTTTGATCTCCCCCTCCCCGGGTGCTTCCAACCACATGCATTCCTGTAACGGACCTAACGAGCTCCACCTCCCCTCTTCTCATTACGTGTCCATACCACCTCAGTCTACTCTCCCTCATTTTTTCGGCGATATCCCCCACCCCCAGGCTACCTCTTATATACTCATTCGTAATTCTATCAGCTCTCGACACCCGGGTACTCATGTACCGCATCATGCATGCATCTCGGTTACTTGCATTCTATTGACGTGGCTCTTTATCACTGCTCCCAACACTCGTAGTATAGCTGGCATAACCACTGCCCTGTAAAACTTCCCTTTCAACTTGAATGGGACCCTTATGTCCCACAGGACTCCGCTTCAACCATTCCACGTTGATCCTATGGGTCACATTCGAATCTCTCTCCATTGCTCTGGCACACTGACCCTAAGTAGGCCTACTTTACCTGTTGCACCTTTGTCACCAGCTCGCCCCCAGGGATTACATCACCCTCATTTTCCTGCCCTCCCCAATTGAAAGCTAAATACAGTACTCTGTCTTCTTCATGTTTACCTTTAGGCCTCCCTTTTCTATCGCTGCTCTAATATCGTTTAGGCTTTTCTCTACTTGTTCTCTGAAAAGGGGCTCTAGTTATCTTATTATTAATTAACGTCAACATAAAACGACCTCATATCAACCCATAATAGTACTACCACATGTTGACAAATAAAAAAAACAAGATTCATATACGTATTACTCAATTTGTTAAGTTGTCAAACATACAGTACCTCGCAACGATGACATAGAGAGCTATAACGCCCCATAATAAATAGCTAACACCGAACATAGTCCATTGACGTTCCCGGAAGAATTCTATGTCTTAGTGAGTGTGAATGGCAGTAGACAGACGGCGTATAATTAGAATTTGAAGCATTTTTCAATCAACGAAATCCATTTGTCGAAGGATTTCATATTGTATAACGAGCAGAAACCATTCATCACCAGTAACAGCGTACCATACTTCATTCTGATAGTATGGCAAACCATGATCGTCAACATTGAAGATGAATAGAACATCGGGTGACAAATAACCCAATTTCATGGTGGAGCGCTCTTTCCTGACACATGGTCTACTCTTTAAGTTCTTCCCTCGTCAAGGGGTGTTTATTCAGCTATTCATCCTAATAAGAAGATATGCTTTGAAATCTACGCGCTTTACTAAAACTAAGCATTATGTAATACTGCTATTTCCCAAACCCTCTTAGTCCGTGACCTCCTAACTGCTATGTAGAGTGCGCGGCTCCTTCAGGTACTGTATATGGGAACAATCTTAATATCTGGCCCCAATTTTATCTTGTAAAAAACCTCATGAGCGTAGTCGGGTTACGTCATTTTCACTTGAATTATTTATTTATAATCGATCTGTGTACCTATTTGAGGTCAGAGACTTAAGAGTGGTGCCCAGGGGTAGACGACGACGCCCCTCACACGTTCCAGGTCGCTTGACACATAAGGGCTGAGCTGGGCCACCGGGAGTCCTTCAACTTTGAACCCTTCCACCTTTAAAGCTCTTCAACTACAATGGTCATTAGAACTCCGTCCACTGCGTAGTTCAAATGCAATCTGCAGACACTTCACTGTTACGACGATTTTGGGGTATTAGCAGTACCAAGTGTTTCCAAGCGGTCACCCATGCGAATACTAGCTCGGGTTGCGTTGCTTAACTTCAGTGATCAGACGAGAATGGAATGCAACGCAACCGCTCCCCCCCTTGTCTCCCGACACCATTGTCTTCGTTATGCGGAGGGGACAGGACACTTTCGCGCTATGTATAGGGCATATTGATGAACATCCAGAGAAACATCCCTGATTCACGCTAATAACCGGTAATGTCCTGAAAGACGTTAGCCTGTGGTAATGTGTCAAACGGTTAAGGGCCAGAGTCCAAGAGAGAATAGTATGTGTTTTAGTCGGTATTTAGTGACGGGCATGCGAACTTAGTGGCTAAACGTATTTTACCTACCCCCTAAAAATCACGCGAGCTATTGGGACGGACCGACCTCCTTAGCTCGTGATGCAATGTCGTATATACAGCAACAGCTTGTTGGCCACTACTTAACACTTGTGAGGGACATGTCCCAGATAATACATCAAGGATGACCCCCCCAACCACAAAATTTTTTTAACGTAAGTTGAGGGAAAAATTATAGAAATAAATTTAAACATCTAATTTATTTTGTGCTTTCTAACCAACCGGATGACATCTATGCACCAAACTAACCAAAAGCAATTTAACAGAACCGGTGAGTAGTATACGAACATCTAACTACCTGCTCACCGTGAAATAAACGACCATATTGAATAGGACGTTACCTTTCCTCCCTCTTAACAGTAATGTAACTGATGCCCTCTGGTGTCAACAACGGCTCATTAGAAGTCGTTCTATATCAGACGCTCTCTGGTGGCTACCATCCTGAGTCAGTGATTGGAGACGATGATTGTCACGACCACGTGATGCTGGTTTGCCCAATAGCAAGACAGAACAGTTACCGCCTTGTCGTTTCCCTAGAGCCGCCATAATGAGTGGGTCGCCATTTTGAGTGGAAAATTTTCTCCAAGGTCGAATATTTCTCTGTATTCATGGCCTCTGGAAACTATTTGGGGCCGTTGTTTCAGTGAAAATGATGGTTTAAACCATGGATAAGCCATGACGCATCCGAACTTACAAACGAATGGTGCGAGTTTGGAGGATTGTCATACTAATTTCTTTGCCCTGGTAAGTGGGTACCCTTCTGAGTCCACATACATATGTATGTGTTCTCATTGGGGACTTTTTTTCCTTCACTTGAAATATATGTATAGCTATGGATGAATATACACGTTTAAACCTGAAATTAGGGCTGTTGACGATATATAGTAAACAAGCGAGGGTCTAGTTAGTTGTTAAATGAGGGCAAGAGGGTCCTTATATTCTCTTAAAGACATTTGAAAGATTTCGTTTGTCTCAGCCGTTCAGAAACGCACAAATGCTTGTCTTATTTTTAACTGTGCTGCTGCTGCGTGCGTGTGTGTGTGTTTGTGTTCGATGGTTGAACCAACATTCTGTAGCATGAATGAAGTCATTACTCAAGTATAGCCGTGTTATTGCTGTAACCCAGATTTTATTTTTTTCCTTCTCATACATGTAAATATATTTCTCTCCATCTCTCCCCCTTTACCCTTTACTGAGTGGTGGTATTATGGAATGAGGGAGAAATGACGGCAAATTGATGAAATCACAGATTTGATCTTACAAAATGTCGCTTTAGGTACGTTGAAAATAATCGAAGAACTGTTTGCATGTGAAATTTGTCGGAATGTGTCCAGTTTCCGTATTTCTTCTCTTCCCCCCTCTCCTTTTTTATTTGATAGTTAGTTGAAACTCTATAGACGTTAGAAATGACGACAGAAACTGAGTTGTTCAATTCTCGTCACTTCCATCAAGTAGTTTATTGTAGGTCATAGTCGTTTTTCTGACTTAAATGTCACCTGGTTTTCTTTCGTCGACGTAGAGATACTGTGTAGGTTGTTTCTTTCTTTCTTTTTATTTTTATCTTTCGTAATAGTTGATAAGTAGTATGACTGTTTTCTTCACTTTTGCGTTTTACAAACCTTAACAAAACCGCATTGAATTGTGGTCACCTTCGAATTGATCAATTTTAGAATGATTTCTCGTGCCGTTCTTATTTCATTTTAGAATTTCGAACTTTTGTTTCGATTTAACGAACAAGCAGCAGCCATATTCAAAAAAATCAATGGTTTCATTTCGATAGATTAAAGTGTTTGGGCTCGTCTGTGGCATTGAAAGGAAATAAAAGCTTTGTGACGAGGTTGATCTGTTGACTACTTGGACGGACAGTCGTGTCGCCTCCCTTTTTTTTCTACCTTTGTAGAGTTGTTTCTCTGCGGCACCCTTGGATTATGCGTATGTAGGAATATGTGATAAAAAAGAACGTTTCGCTGGGAAGGAAGGAAGGAAGGAAACGTTTTTTGATGAGGTCGTTCTAGTTAAATCATCACTTTGTCATGTCTGGAGCACAAGAGAATTCTGCGGTGAAGAGAAGTCGACCGACCAGCGTGAGGAGGAGAGAAAGGGGGATTTAAAGGAGAGATTTTGTTAGGGTGTAAATTTAGTGAGAAAGGTGCGACGGTGGAGGGAGGAAAAATAATACATATATGACACAGGTTTTATAACAATTATTTAGTTCCAAACACACGCGCGCATACACACTTCATCCTGTAAGTTGGTAGTGGAGGTCACCCCTCGCTCACCCTCTACTTTTTTGACAGCAAATCATCGACTGACGTTTGACCTCGCCGTTATTATGCCAATATAGGAAAGGTCCTCCCGAGTTTTACCTTGAGAGGTTCATGACTTTCATGACGTGTAGTAATAGTAATAACCACGTATTGCTTGACTTTTTCTTTTTTTTAAAAAAATAGTTTTTGGATTATGATGGGTCTCGGTGGTTATTACTAGGCTTACGTTCACCATAATGTTTGGCGAGGTCACTGACTCGAGGTGTTGGTACTGTATCTCGTAGTTTTTTTTCTTTTGCAGAGGTAGATGCAAATCGGCCAGGAATTGAATGCTTCATAAACTAACTGTTTCACCTGTTAGCTGCTTAATTCTATTTGCACACCATTTCTTTGCGTTGATAACGCGACTAACATTTTAGTGCCCCCCCGCCCCCTGCCCTACCTCTGTCTCTCTGGATGGACCTACAGGTGGTCAGTTCCTGATATTGTAGTTACTGGTAATGACGTTGTCAGACTTTGAGTTCATGGTCTTGCACTAGTTAATTTCTTTTTAATCCTCGTTATTCATCTTACCAATGCTTTACCTATCTCCCGATTCCGGAAAGCTACGACTCGCGTGTTGAAATAATCTTAATGATTTTGTTCATCAAACAAAAGGTACAGATTTTCTAGAATTTTATTTGCGCTGTGAAGTCTACATTTTGTTACAGGTTTTAATTTGTCTAGGATTTTTCGGTAATTAAACACGCCACGATCACGTCATTGAAGAGAGGGAGAGAAAAGCTGTTCTCTGTGCGCTGACGTTCACTGGAAGTTGTCCAATCGGTGTGACGTCCACAGTTTGTTGTCGCTGCTATAGGCCCGGTTGAAAGATGTGCGTGTTTCAATTTACAGTGTCAGCTGCCGTAATAATAATAATAATGATAATAATAATACAGGCTAGTTGATCGTCGAAATGATGAGAATTTGACAAAATATTTTGAATAAATAAATAGCCTTTCACTGTAGTTTTCTTGCAGGTGACCGGCTCTTCCACCTTTTTATCCTTTGTAAGGAGGCCTTTATTCCACTTAGCGACCGTATTGTGACCTCCAGGCGTTTAACAAACAGCGGATTGCTTGTTTTGTGTTTTCTCATTGCGAAGTCGTAGCCGAGCGACCTGATTTGGAGTATTGCCAGCCTGAGATAATTAATAATTTCATCGAATTGATGGAGAGATTAAATAAATGCATTTGGAGCTCTCTTGGTTGTTGGTTTACTCGACGTCATTGCCAAACGGCCGGTGCAATGCAGGGCTTTTTTTTTTAAAAAAAAAAAAACCTCACCTCCTCTTCCGCCTCTCTGACTTTTTGTGCTCATAAGCCTTACTGAATGAAGAACATTGCCTTTTGATTGCCAGCTGTGATGGCGTCGAGTCCGTCATGAAGGTGGATGCGATGCCTTTCAGATTCTGTAACTTGGTGCTCCCTTTATTTATTTGGCGGACAGGCGTCGCGCATATCCCGTTAGTGGAAAAAGACATTCGCCCTATGAAAATAGCGAAGGTATCCTCCTTACACTTGTGTCGGTTGTGTTAATTTAGCTATCTTATGAATGTAATTGTTGAATGATACTCGTATTTACGAAAGAAAAGGTGCAGGGAGTGACGACATTTTTTGGGACAATGAATATAGCCCACTTAATAAACTTTCTCGTTCGTTCAAGTAGATGTATTTAGAGCAAAATCAACAATGGCAATTTATGGTCTCTTATGGAGTTGTTGTCATCTTTTGAGAAATAACGTGATAGTGGTGAGATTTGCTTCAATAAATTTCCCCCTCCCCCCAAATCGCAGGAGGACGCAGGCAAAAAAAAGGCAAGATAAATCCAGGAAGGTCGGCAAAATGGACTAAAGAATCAGCTTCTGAAGCATCGCAGTCTCTCCCTCCTTGTGGTGCAAGAGAAAATTTTGAGGTTATTTGACATTATAGGAGGAAATTTCTCAACCCGGAGAATTTTTACGTTGATGGTTGTTTTTGGGAGAAAGATGTGTCTGTAAGAGGGATGTCTGTTTTACCAATGCACTGTTGTATGGGTCGATGAAATACACACGTGAACCACTGTTGGCATTTACTATGGAAATTCCTAACGATATAGGCTTTGACAATGAAGGTCACTGACCCATCCACGGACGTTGCAGTAAGCTGGAGGTGCGTGACGTATCCTTTACTGCCTTTTTTCTCGTCCATAATCTGTTTTCTGCAGTTTTTGAGGTACTTATAGATTGATGTGAGCGTAGATAAAATAAACCGCAGGGGTTTTCAAGTTGTTCTTCAAGATGTGCTTGGAGCACCTGTTTTTGTCGTTTGTTGGAGTAGTGAAAGGTGGTGTCTCCGGATTTGGATGTTTGATCAGTGAATCCGTCGTCTGACGTAAATAACAGACTCTACCTATTGTAGAAAAAAGGGTGTTGTTGCTGTTTTGTACTACTTTTCGTCCACGTGATCGTATAAGGTCACTAGATGGACCTAGGTGTGTGTTAACCTTTTGTTTCGTAGGTGTTTTAGGGCCCTTCAACTACAATGGTCATTAGAGCCCCGTGCACTGCATAGTTGTAATGCAGAGTCTGCACAGACACTACGCTGTTACGACGATTTTGGGGTATTGGCAGTACACAGTGTTCCCAAGTGGTCACCCACCCTAGTACTAGCTGGGTTTGCCCTGCTTAACTTCATTGGTCCAACGCAATACAGCCGCTCGGAATGTGTCACTTGTCATGAAACCTTGTTGAACCAATGTTTCATTTTGCCGCGTATGAATTGCGTGTTTTCGACATCCGGGACCAATGGCACGACATTCTAAGTACCTAGTAGATTATTATGTATCAGTCAAAAAACCCCTGATAGGAGAAGTGAGATTAGACACATGTAATCAGAAATCAAAAGGAGAAATAAAATAAATGGTCAATTTTACCACTTAATATTCCAGCTAATTGTTTCTTTGTTTGGTTTTCTTACAGATGGACCTTTGTGGGATAAAATGGCGTAGATTAAGTGCCGAAAATTTGTTCTGTGTGGATCCACTGGATGATCCCGTCCTTATGGCATTCACGAAATGCCTGGCTGCGGACATCCTTTGCGTGTGGAGGAAAGTACCTCATCAGAGAAGTCATCCTGATCAGAATCGTCTATTAGACCTCAATGCTCAGCATTTGCTCTTCAAGAAGGAATTGTGGATCTTTTGGTACGGCAATGAACCCGACTTGAACAACATTCTGTGCGCCGAACTTTCAGGTTAGTTTAATTATTTTTTAGACACGCGTTTTGAACCATTAACATTTGATTTCTTGGTGAAGGCTCAGGACCTTGTCCATTCGTTAGCACTTTTCAGTATTTAGTTACAAATGAATGAACACATGCCGCCGCCGACACCATCATCACCACCATCTTACTATAGAGTCAGGTGACAGTAAGGAGTACAGGCCAAATGTTACTAGTCCAAACACGAAAATCGATTTGACCTTCGCTTCTTGTGCCGCCTCAAGAAGACTTCTTTAAGTACAACCTTTTGGCACGCGTCCTAAGCTTCTGTTCCCAGACTTAGCAAATGCTGAAAGGCCGCACTTTGTCCTTGATTATGCAACTCGAAATTGGTTCTGCCGTTTATCCGTCGTCTTGTTCGGGGGTTGTTTGGATGCACCGTGAATCACCGGATTTAGTGGGCGGCTGTTTAAGGAACAGGCGACCATTTTAACAGTGTTGTAGGAGTGGAGGTCTAAGGAAGGGGATTGAATTAATCAAGATTTGTCTGAACCCCGAACTCCATTATGCCGTGGTTAATGTAATTATTAAAAAATACTTAGCATCAGACTGTAAGCGCGTGCATATGCTAGGTAGGCATCGAATCTATAATGGCAAAAATGGTGAATACTTTCTGGAATTTTTTTAACCGACGTTAAAGGAGTCGTTTCAGGAATGCAGGTGGTTGATAGGTCCCGGGACAGGGGGAGACCAAAGCAGGTTGTCCGTAAGGATACGGTAGTGTGTGGGGTGGACGAGAGGAGCTGGTGGGTGATAGGCGGGAGTGGAGGGCTAGAACCCGACCCTGTCACAGGCGGGATAAGGTTATGATGATGATATTAACGGTGTCGTCGTTCGGCCCTTCATAGTGACACCTGCGTTTGGCTGACCCAGCAGCTGATCACCTTGCCTCAGTGGTATGTCACTCTCCTCCCTTGGTTGAAGCGTCGTTGGTCCCTTGCTATGATGCCGTTCGTTCACCCTTTTCCCTCCCGTTCTAAATTTGGCTCGAAATAGAACGTCATTGGCGCCATTATGACGAGTGATTAGAACGAGAGCTTAATGGCATTTTATTTTCGGCCAAATCAAGTTTTCGCCGTGATTAATGATGGACAGATAAAACCCTTTAGAGAGGGTTGAATATCGTCATAGTAATTTTTTGGGATTTTAAATGTTTTTAAAATGCCGTTAGACAGCTAGTCGACATCAAACAGCGGGAATCGATTTTGTTAGGTAGGTATGTATTACAGCTAGAAGGAAGCAATGTACTTCTTGCTTTTGAAAGACAAATATGCTATTCATTCGCGTCCGTTAGATTTGTTATATTGTCTGCCAACTTCAAAGTCTCTTCTTATCCTGAAAATCGAGGACAGGATAATTGAAGTGAAGATGCAGGGTATGTCAAATTTGTGGTTGGAGTACGTCGAAAAACGTAAAAACCCAACGTCGGTGATCATTTTAATTCAGATAAAACAGATCTTTCCTTCATTCCTAACTACCCTATGTCAGTACTTTGGGCCTGAAATTCAAAACTGCTCATAACATTACAACGGTTTTTTTCCTATCGCAATTGTTGTGAATCGAGGGTTAACTAAACGCCGTCTCCTCTTTTCTCCTTCTGTCCTCCCATGATTCTCTGGCGTACCCCATTAAAAAAAGTAGTTGGACCCCTAGAGGAGGAACCTGTTTTTCTGTTCTTTAACGAAAATTACGGTGTGATCCTGTTCCTCTTGGCCTTTGTGTTTGCATTTCGTTTTCAATCTATAATATTTGTATACTTATTACCGATCTCTGTTGAGCGTAGTTGCTTATTACTTTGGTTACGTATAATTGGACTACGTTGGTGACACATTTAGTCACATAAGCAGGTGTTATTCCCTTGAAACTAATTTCTCGAAGTACAAGACACAGGAATTGAAAATTCTGCAACAGCTGGTTTGTAAAACGATATCTTTAGAGTTGTCTAAAAGTGAAGTTCTTTCATTCTGTTAAATTGTTAGGTTTTATACCAGGAGCGTACTATCGCGTTGTCAACACCAGGTCTTGCCCAACAGGTACAAAACTACTGTGATAACATTGCAACAACTAGTAAAACTACTAGTGAGTGAGTACTGCGTGGTAATTGTTTAGATAGAAGTCGCGCGTTTAGATTTGCTGTGACGTTCATCACTAATTTGTGGTAGTAATACAAAACATTTTGTGACACTGCTGACATATCAGTCATAAAGAAATTTACACGAATACTAGAAGGCAATATAAACTGGGTAAAGAGCTCTGTCAGACTGCACGCATGTAGTTGAGCCTCTATCGAAATATTTTAGGTTATTTCTTATGTAGTTCACAATGAAAAAGTTTAAATAGCATCTTGTTAGTGACTTCTTGTTTTGAGGATAATGATGTTGCATTGTTTATCCTCGTTGTGGAAAGAATAGTTACGTTTTAATATCCACATTTTCTTTACTACTTCGCAAATCGAGCTTGCGTTTGCTTTATAAGAGGTTTCAAGCTTTTACACGGTAAATCCTTTTTCTCAAGTCCTGTACCGCGTTTTCTGTGGGGATGGACTCGGTTTCTCAACACTGTTTTTTGTTTAGAAACACCTGATCTTATACCGATTAATAAGTTAGGTTTAAAAACAGGTTTTATGTCACTTGGCAGAGTAATTATTTTGCTACAGTAAGAATATTGTTGGGTCATCTGTGATGGTTATTTTTTTCCCTTGGGCGACTGCTGGACATTATCAAATTGGCTGGCTGACTAGTGATCTCTGTTACTATCTTACGGAGGTCTCATGATGAACATCAGTGAGTCGTTTTTCTTTTCTGACGTGAATTTTACGTTTTCTTCGTCTTCAATTTAATTTGACGTGTATGTTAGGTGCTTATTTTGCCCCTTGTATGCTCCTCCTAGGAAGTTCCGCTTCGATACAACCTCGGTAATTAAATGCTTCATCTCTCTCCTTCTTCAAATGATGGTTATTCGTGTTGCTTAACCTATTTATGAAATCGATAACGTTCTCATTCGTCATCTTTTTTTGGGGTCGGGAGCCTGAATTGACTTCGATGGCACATGTTGGGTGACTTGAGAAAAGCACGTTTACTGCTAAATTAAACGGTGTTGCTTTCTAAATTATCTAAAACGAAAACGACGAAAAGGAAAAGTGTTGGTGATATGCTGCTGGGCGAATTTTGAGTTATCGCTCCAAGGTATGCAGTAAAACCTGTGTAGAATAGAAAGAAATGTGGGAAGTGGTAATTTCCTGGGGTAAAACGCCCTCTATAGCCGGAACGCTGGGACAAACCATTTTTAGTCTGAAAAACCCCTTCAAAACTGAAAAAAAAAATCGGGTAATTATTCTACTGGACAGTATATCCATATACACGCTAGACTGCTATCCGCGTGTGTATTACATGTATAACCTTACGACGAAAGCAAAGCAACTCCTAACCCCTTTCCCGCCTATAGCAGGGTCGGGTACCCATCTTGCCCTTCTGAATGGACACAAGGGCGATATATTGGACATGATTTTCCACAGCCGGTTGCCGACCAAAGTTGCAACCCCTATGCTTATTTATCGTCGGTCTACTGTTGGGGCACTCAACCGACGCAAGGAGGAGGCTAGCTCCTACACCTGGAAATTTCGCCTCATCTTCCCGTTGCATAGTAGAGAGGGTTCTGTTACGTGTAAATGCCATCGTACACCTCACGAGACGTCGGTTTTACTTCTTATCCGAAAGAAGGCACACTCGGGGCCTCTCTCGTCCGAAAGAATCCAACCCACCTCGGTCCATTAGCGAGCCTTGAACTCCTGACGCAGTTACCGAGCGTGCTACCCATTGCGTCACCGAGGCGTGTATGTATAACCTTACAACAACAATAATAATTTGGAGGATATTTATATCAATACAGTAGTATAGTTTTGCTTTTACATCCGTTAGAAACTGTCAGTTGATATACCGTAGTAAACCTCTAAAAGATGGAAGCCTGTCGAAGCGTTTCTCTTCTTATGCATTTTCTTTCCTCCTCCGTCCAATTTCGACACCCCTTTCTCAGCGGAAGCTTCTGGGTATGTTAGCAATGACATAGAGTATTACGTCCCGTCAAATGTAGTTACCGAATGATTCTGAAACTCACCTTTGAACTTTACGGTTAAAGGAGATTGCGTTTGGCGTTTCTTTGAATCCAAATAATGAAGGTCATGATGCCAGTCGCACATGTCCCGGCTCTCATTTCCTAACAAATTCTATCCAAGATGCATTTAGAGTTTTCGATCACTGGTCCTAGTTAGTTCTAGAGATGTATGGTTTACCAATTTTTTCACTTCAAGAATCGGTTATCTTTCCGAAACGTTAGGAGCCGCTGTATCGCGTTGGACACACCAGTTCTCGTCTGAGTTTTGATGGTGTTTTAAGGCCCTTCAACTACAATGGCCATTAGAGTCCCGTTCGCTGCATAGTTCTGATGCAGAGTCTGCACAGACACTACGTTGTTACTACGATTTTTGAGTATTTGCGATACCTAGTGTTCCCAAGCGGCCGCCCATGTTAGTACTAGCTGGGGTTGCGTTGCTTAACTTCAGTGATCAGACGAGAACTGGTGTGTCTAACGCAATACAACTGTTTCCATTCCTCTCGTCTGATCACAGGAGTAACGCAACCCTGGCTAGTACTGGCATGAGTGGCAGCTTGGGACCACTGGGTACTGCTAATAACCAACAATCGTCGTTGTTAACAGCGTGGTGGTTTGTATAGACTGCATTAGAACTACTAGTGAACGCAGGGGACGGGGCTCTAATGACCTTTGTAGTTGAATGGCCCTAAAATAGCAACGGAACCGAACCGTTAGCCCTGTCTGTAGAAATAATTACCATATGTCATAAGACAACTGTCTACTGACATGGCATCATCAAGACGGTGATCGTTAGTTATGCAATGTGGTGTATTCTTAGGCGAGAGGGATTTTTGGTAGTTGCTGTAAATGGTATGCCTCACCGTATTTGGTCTAACCTACCGTTGAACTGTTTGATATGAATGAGGTTCTTGCCCGATTCGGTCTTTTTTGTGTGTGTGTGTTATTCCTTATACTGTAAATGTATATTCTTCAAGTCCGCTGACCCTTGGCTAGAAGATCGAATTCTGATTATTTTACACTCGGATCAGTCATCGTTACTGTTTATTTTGGTGGAATTGCTATTTTTACTAAGGCTATTAACCATGTTAAGTTTTCGTCGTAACATTGTACCACCCCCTCCACACTTTTCTAGTTACCTGTAAAATTAATTTTGTCTGCCATGACAGTTGTTGCGTGGTTTTGTTTTTGTCTGCTGCTCAGAGCGCATTCTGGTGGTGAGTTACTTTGGTTTTTCTGACAGTGCAACGTGAAGGAATGCGAACCGTCGTTAATCATACGATGTATATTAGCAATTTGAGTGAGGGAATAGTAAGGCAGCGTCGACCTCGTTCTCCCCCCAACCGTCAGTTGTTGAGCGAAACACCCTGGTCAAGGACACGGGAAGGCAATGGTCAAGCTAGTCTTCCTTCTAAACTTGGCTCGGATTCTCTCCTCACTCTTTCTCTCTCCAATTTGCTTTTGACTGCCAGAAGGTGACCTATTGACAGCACATTTCACATTAAAAGATAGGAATAGGTCATTTGTGACGCGCATTTCCATTAAGTGTCCTCGAGAAATGTGAAAATGATGATTTCTTTGATAGTTGATGTCACAGGATTGGGATGGGAAATAATTACCGGAAGATGTCAGTAACGTTCTGTAGTCTGACCCAGTGTTGTGTTGGCCATCATTTATTTTTTTCCCCCACCCTTGTGTTTGTCTCATTCTCCCTCGTCACCTATGTTAATGCTTGTCTTGGCCGATCTTACCACCCGCGTTTCACTTAATGCATTGCTCATTCCTGGCAGCGAGTGCATTGACCAAGCAGACACCCAACTTTTACTTGGTATTTATTTCCCTTCTTTCGTCCCAACTGCCAGAAAACCACCACCTAACGACCAAGGATGAACTCTCGGTCGTTGTGTGGTGGAGGTGGGGACCTGGACGGAGTCGCAGTGCATTCCGACTTGGTTGGTTGCACTTGGCTTTCCTTGCATACATTTTGAATACTTAGCGCGAGAAATGACCGCTACTTGAATGTTGTGAAGAAGGTTTCCAAGGTATCACCTGAATGAGTTATTTCGCTCGAAATTGACAGCACGGATCTTTTATTATTTGTCACGTATATCCCTAAAATATATTCAATGCTAATGCTTAGTAAACATTAAATTTTCTGGGTATTTCTGAACGCCTCGCTGTTTTTTTTTTTTTCATTTTGCTGACACTTGTCCATCATAAATTAGAATAAACATTGAAGGATGTTGCACGCAATTTCTGTAACCTACATAGATACTGTGGAGGTTTCATGGAATACTCATCATCCTCCACTTACATATGCTG